>JARJLU010017527.1:0-18428 GCA_030272975.1 Sparidentex hasta
GGCGACAACGACAGCCGCACCTTCCCTGGTCGTGGCAATGGCAACGGCGGCACCTTCCCTGGTCGTGGCAATGGCAACGGCGGCACCTTCCCTGGTCGTGGCAATGGCAACGACAGCCGCAGCGGTAGTGCGTCTATCACCAGCAAACCCCAGAACTAAAAACTGCTGTGACCACAATGATCAAGTTGGGAATAGGTTTGCGGAATCATGCAAGAGCAGTTTATTTCTGTATGTCCCCAGGTTTCTGCTTTAAATAAAACTCTTAACTGATTATGTTTCCCTATTTTCTTCTTTCCCAGATATGGGTTAAAAGACATTACTGGGTTTTTGTGCTAAGCAAATGAAACATGGTTTTTGTTTGCAAACACTGAGACCTTATGGCCAGAGTTGTATCAAAGTTTTGCCAAGGTAACATTTTGTACGTTTGTTGCCTGTGAGGATTGTGCCGCTTTTTTTTTTTTTGGTCAATGCTGCACTTTGCAGCATTGATATACTGATCAGGTCAGTAACGGTGATATCAGCCTGACAGGCAATGGCAATATTATCTCCACCACAAAAAAGCATAAATACAAACTAGGCCAAAACGCACCATGTAGCTATAAAACTATTTAGACTTGTTCAGGGGCAATGCTACTGTGATAGCAAGAGGTCATTTTACGCATAATATGAAGTACTTTTGCTGTGTACTTTTTGAATAAACGTTTTGAGTAAACATGTCAAAATCCTTAACAGAGGACAAGATTAAGTAGATTTCACCCAACTTTTGATGTAGAATTAAAAAAAAAAACATTTTCCATAAGAAGTCCAAGATTCATATACTTCCTAATTCAGTGCTTGCTAGACTACTTGCATAACTAATGTGGAGTATTTTTACTGTGTACTTTTCAAGTAATACTTTGAGACAAAATCCTTAACAGAGAGCAAGATTAAGTATTTTTGCCAAATTTGATAGAAATTCACTTGTGACAGAGTATTGTTAGACTGTGGTATTGCTCCCTTTTTGTTAACTAAAATATCGTATTTATTGAGTATTTCCTCCAACACTGTGCAAATCTGAAACTTGGATTCATGAATAGGTCTTTTTTCCAGTCATAACAACTCCCCAAGCATGCAAGGCCATGAATACAACTTGAGAAGCGAGCTGACCGTCAGCCAGCAGATGTTGACTGTGGTTGACTAGGAGCAGAAGAGAACAGTTGAGATAGATGTGCTAATCCTCACTGACAGTAACATAAAGAAGACGGAGCACGAAAAGATGGAGAAGTACCAGGAGCTGAAGGAACAGATGTTGAAGGTGAAGACCAAAAAGGCCCCAGTGCTGATAGGCGCATTGGGAGCTGTGCCAACAAAACTGGGAGAGAAGCTCTAGCAGTTCCCAGTTGCAACATCAGGGGTTTGTGCAGAACCCTCAAGTTCAAGCTTTTACATTCATAATGCACCAATAATAACATACTTTTAAATAATTTCGTTAATCACTATGAAATCATTACCTTTTATTAATAATGATTTCACAACATGACAGTGCAATGTAAATGTTTGATGACTTTCCACTCATGAACCCAAGTTTCAGATCTCCACACTGTTGGAGGAAATACTCTCATCTTTTACTTAACAAAAAGGAAGCAAAACCACAGTCTAATGAAACTCTGTTACAAGTACATTTCTACATCAAATTTGGGCAATACTTATTCTTTTTCTCTGTTAAGGATTTTGACACAGGATTACTCAAAAAGAACACAGTTAAAGTACTTAATATTATTCATGCAAGTAGTCTAGGAAGTACTAAGTTAAGTAGTAAAGGAATCTAGGAATCATGGACTCCTTTTGAAAGATGCATTTTTAAAATTCTACATCAAAGTTGGATGAAATATTCTTAATCTTGTACTATGTTAAGGATTTTAACACATTTACTCGAAAAATACACAGCAAAAGTACTTCGTAGTATGCATGCAAGTAGTCTGGGAAGTACTAAGCTCAGCGGTATATGAATCTTGGACTACTTATGGAAACTTTTTCCTCTTTCTCACGTCGTCCTTTATTTTGAAATCCGGAAGGATACCTTCCCTGCTACCTTCAGTTAATTACCGGGAATAATGACTGGAGACGTCTCGTTTGTTTCATGGTTCTGAAGTGAAACTGCAGTCTGACCCACCGTCAGAGCGGATTCATTACGATTACATTAAGTGTTAGTGCGTTTGTGCACAAAAAAATAAATAAATAAAAAATGAAATTTAAAAAAAAGTGTGGTTGAATTGACCAAGCAAACGCGAACCACAGCTGGCTTGACCGCAGTAATATACGGGACCAGAGATTTGCCCCACCCCACCCTTTGAGAACGCAATTAGCGACCAGCGATCCCTGAATATACATTGCGTGTGCGGAAAGCCTGGCCACACAGCAGAAATGTACCATGGGAAATGGCGTAACAATAAAGGAAAAATGTAAATTAGATTTATGTCATTTGGTGTCCTTGTTTATCATATTTTCCGTTTTGGGCTGAAAATGGGAAAGTAATCACCAGTTTTTCAATGTGGTGCCTGCAGAAAAATGAAATATTGAGTTTGGTTTCTTTTGCCAGATTGAATTGAATAATTAAATGAGATGATACAAGGACCCAAGTTTCGTTTGCATTTCACAAAAACCCAGTAATGTATTTTGACCCATTCCAAAGCTCTTATTGGGAAAGAAGAAAGTAAACTTATCATTAGAGAGTTTTATTTAAAGCAGAGAAAACGTGGGACATACAGAAATATCTTCAACTGAACTCCTGCATGATTCTGCAAACCTATTACCATATTATCCCAAGATCTAAAGCAAGGATGACTCTGCCTTTGCCTTGTTCTGCAGCTTTTGCCCCACCTTCATGTGCCCTCTGCCCCTGGCTTCAGGAAGCGAGCCTTTGCGTAAAGGGACCAGCGCCGTAGCTCCGCACACGCACAGCGCGTAGGGCACCAAGTGCCTGGGGGGGCACCAAAAAATCAGGCTTGTGAAAAATCACCATGATTGTCTAGGTACTAGTAACTATAAATAAATATTAAATGAAGCATGTTAACATGTATAAAGCAGTACAAAAGCAACATCTATGACAATTTGCTGGAGAAAACGGTGAATCTTGCTGCCCCCCCCTCCCCCACGTCCCAGTGGTCTGTTCGATTATGCCTCAAGCTCAGTTAAGTTTGACAGCTGTTTTAACATGGCCTCGAAAAGGCATCAGGAGTCGGGAGCGGACAAAAGAAAGAAGAAGCGAAAGCGAGATGACGCTAATGCGGCGCTTGCAGGTAAGACAATGTTTTAAACAAAAAATTTTCATTTTGTAGCCTTTGCAAGCATGTCTGTGCTCATGCCAGCTAATATTGCTACCGTCAACAAACTTTGTAACGATAGCTCCTACTAGCCATGTTCAGACTGTGTTAAGTGTTGCAAATGATTGATGTTGGAAATTATTGATGCTTGCTAGCTAGTTTATGTTGTGGGAATGAATATGGATTATTGAAAGCAATTCATCATGGCCAGTCGACTGTTCCGTTAACGTTAGCATTCGGTAGATCATACGACTAGCAATCCGTCCTCAAATCGCTAGCAAGGTAGCTATTCTTTTTCTGATTAACCTGGGCTTGCTACAGTCAGAGGTGCAGTCAAGTATCGCTACCCTATTCGCCAAGTTCACTTTGCATGATTCTGCATTTCGGTGACTTTCGAAAACCGGGTAAATTGGAGATTTCTGAAATGAAAAGTCCATCTTCAGATACTCCTGTAAACAGGGAAAACTTACAGGTTCATAGGTCAAGGGTGACATCTGTTGGTGAAACTGTAATATGAGAAGAATCAATCTTAAAGTTATAGATTTCTCCTTTATATTCATATAGAGTTATTAATTATGTGCAAAATTATTGTTCCTTATGAAACCTTCATAAATTTAAATTTGAGTTTTGAATTTTTAAAAATGCCAGTGATTTACATGTAGGCCTACATAAACCTAATGCAAAATGTTTTGTACTGTGGTTTAAAACTTTTTCAACAAAAACCAGAGTTGCACCTTTGAAAGTAGTGACAGTCCCAAGGCTGGAGCTTGCAGCTGCTGTCCTTGCTTCTCAGATTGACAGAATGCTGAAAGAAAGTGCTCGAGTTAATCCTCAAAGAGTCTGTCTTTTGGAGCACCTCTGTTTTGAAATACATCCTGAATGACACCCAGAGATTTCAGACCTATGTGGCCAACCAAGTGTCTACTATTCGAGATCTGACACACAAATCTCAATGCCGCTACATAAAGACTGCACACAACCCTGCAGACAGTGCATCAAGAGGTATGAGAGATGAGACTTTCCTTAGGGAAAGACATTGGCTGAAAGGTCCAGATTTCCTATTGCAACCTGAAACCAACTGACCGATGCTTCCTGAAGTACCACTCGTACTCTCCGATAGTGACCCAGAAATCAAGAAAGTGGGTGTGATTTTCGCTGCAACTGCTCTGCAGAATCAATGCCCTTTCACTCGCTTTATTAAGCACTTCTAATCATGGGACAAATTGATTAGATCAGCAGCCTGGCTCTTGAAATTCAAAGGAAGTCTGAGACACTTGAGCCTACAGAAGAAAGCAAATCACTCTCTGCACACATCTGTTGAATCAGATCTTGCTGAACAAAAACTGTCTTTGGAGGATCTTGCAAAGACTGAGGGGCTGTCCACACGCAAAAGCTCTTTTGCGAAAACGCACATGTATTGCATCGCTTTGGCCGACCGTCCACACAGATCCTGAAAACGCAGCGCCTGAAAACACACTTTTTTGAAACCGTGTCTCAGGGTGGAGAAATCCGAAAATGCAGCACTCATGTGGACGGCGATTCCGCTTACTTTCGGAAACGATGATGCCATCGCCCCGCCCCTCGACCTCTTGCCTCTGACCTCTGAACCCCGCGACGTCTCATAACAACAACAACAACAATGGCGGTCTACATGTTTGTGTTTGTGCCGCTGAAGATATTGAGCCTTTCTTGCAACTTACATGCCTTGTAGTTGAGTGTGAGTCGCAGCAGCAGTTCGACCTCACTACCGGTCCACACAAAAGATTCTGGTTTCCTTGAGCTGGACATTTTCACATTCTTCTTGCTGTGTTCGGTTTTACCGTCTACTGTCTGTTTGTTTACAGCACGGAAGCTTAATGTGCATGCTCCGTGTCTTCTCCGTTTTTGGTGAATGTCACGCACCACCTATAGGCTTGGAATATGAGCTATAGCATTTTCGGTCGTTTTCAGTGGATCTGTTTGGACTCAAATATTCTTAAAACAATGACGAGGAAGACTGAGAAAAATGAGATAGTTTTTGCCTGTGTGGACGGGGCCTGAGATATCACTCGCATCCAAAAGCATTCCTTCCGAGACAAGGTGACTTTTTTACAAAAGTCCAATCTGTGAAAAGGAGCAGTAGGATCTACAAACTAGACCCTGTCCTCCAGAATGGAACCCTGCGAGTTAGAGGCAGACTGAATAATTTGGCATTGCCAGAGGAGACCAAACATCCAGCTATTCTGCCTAGTGACAACCACTTCTCAACACTACTCTTGATCCACACCCACACCTTGGTGGGTCATTGTGGACGAAACCAAATGCACTCCAAACAAAATACTGGATCATCAAAGCCAACTCAGCTGCTAGACAGATAACCCGTGATTGCATACTCTGTTTGTGATGTCTTGGTACTGCAATGAAACAAAAGATGGCCGAGCTACCACAACTTTGTGTAACACCTGATTAGCCACCCATACTACTTTGGTCCCACTCAAGTCAAGAGTGGCCACAGCAAAGTGAAGAGGTATGGGGCCTTGTTTACGTGCCTTGCCAGTAGAGCAAGAAATGGAAATGGCCTACTCCCTGAATACAGACTCCTGGATTTCTGCACTCTGGAGATTTATCTGCAGACGAGGTCAAATGAAGGAGATTGTCTCTGACAACAGAACAAATTTCGTTGGAACAAAATGCAAACTTCTAACCTTAATAAGATCCAGCATTCGATTCATGCTGAGAGAATTAAGTGGACATCAAATCCTCACTGTGGTTCTCATCACGGAGGTGTGTGCAAGTGCCTCATCCAAATAGTAAAAAATCACAAGGAACCACAGTGGAACAAAAAAATGGATGATGAAAGTCTCCAAATGTCTCTGTGCGAGGTGTAGGCAATCCTCAATGACTGTCCCATCACAAAGAGGCAAAAGACCCGGAAACTTTAACACCCAACCACCTGCTTCAAATGAAAGGAATGCCCACTCTTCCACCTGGACTCTTCAGAGTATTATTATTATTCCAAAAGGAGACGGAAACAGGTCCAATACGTAACAGACCTATTTTGGAAACATTAGACACGGGAGTACCTTCCATTGATGCAGGAGAGACAGAAATGGAATGAGACAGGCATGATAACGGGTCAGGGGTGAAAAAGGTGAGAATGATACACCCCCTCTGGGGGGGACTGGGGGCATGCTCCCCCGGAAAAAAATGTTGAATATTTCATATCTAAAAGCATCAATCTTATGCATTTTGAGAGACAAAATCAAGCAGAATGACAAGACAGTATGAATGTATAATAAAGTATCTATCTATACATGGTCACATTATGCTATATAAGAAATGAGACTGACAACTTCTCTCATGAAATGCGCAACAGCACAACTTTAATAGCGCAATCTGCCGCAGAGTGAAAAAAGCAAACCCTTAAAGAAAGTTTTAAAGAGTCCTTTTTGTGGCTAGGTCCGTGGATTTAGACAGAGGGCAGTATATTGGGGGTCTGTTTTGGCCCGCCAGTTTGCTGCCTCGGAGGGTACATTTTGTTCCACCTCCTTTGCTAACGTTAGCTAAATCCGAGACGTCAATGTGTGAGCCCCTGCATGAGATGAGCGGAGGTGTCAGTGACATGAACTGTTGTGCAAGTCACAGCCCGGGGGTTTTAAAACCAGGAGAAAAGCTGATCACATCCGCGGATGTCAAGATGAGCAACTGAACAGCTGCTGAGATCAAGGAGATGCTCCTTGGCGCGCACATGTTCGCAGTTCATTTGCAGTTCATCCCCCCCACCCCAAAAAAGAAATTATCTCATTGGATCTACGCGAATCACAAAGGTCACCTGTTTTGGATTCAAAATGGCGAGTTTCGCCGATAGGTGAGTGATTTTCATGCCTGGTGAGGTCAAAAGAAATCTGAAGCCTGGAGACACGTGCTGATCATTGATGAAAGCTCACCACGCACCATGCCGCGTCAGGGTCAAGACACAAAATGGCACATTGGAAAGGCCCCCCTGCTAGCAATTTATTGTTCTAAAAATGTTCTGAGAATGTTACCTAGAATATACACATGATGTTAGAACATTATGCACAAATGTTCTTAAAACATTTTTAAATTAAGGTTTTTAAATGTTCCTGGAATAATACTATTTTAGAGTTGGATAACATGCCTTGAAAAAAATCTATAAATATTTTGCAGTAACTTTTCATTAAAATATTTAAACATCAAAACACTATGACAACATTTCCACTTCATCTTAAGACAAACATGTCCTCACTAGGATCACCGATAATTTCTTTAACTATTGGTATTTCAACAGAATTATTTATTTCTTTTAGTTAACACATGGGTTGGGGTTACATTTTTAAATTGCGCTTTCCCCACTAGATATGCTGCTAGAACCAAAAAGACAAAAAAATCACCAAAAACTGTCAAAGCCCCCAGACATCAGCTCTTTAAACCTAAACTTTAAACTTAACTTTTTGGCAACAATAATAATGTAAAACATACTGTAAAACACTTCCTTCTGAATTTATCTCTAATTTTGTCACCCAGATTGTCCATACTGGCATTTTACATGCATATTTCATGTCTTTTAATCTCAGGAGAGGGATCCAACTCTGTTGCTCCTCCTGAGGTTCCATCCATTGCTCACCCTGTAGGAATTCTGTCCCATGTAGCCTTTGCTCTAGAATACATATTGTAAAGCCCCTTGAGGTAATTTTATGACTTCTGAAATTGGGCTATAAAATGATTTGTTTAATTTTACCTGAATATGTCATGTCATGTCATTGTCCGTAACCACTTATCCCTTTCCATGGGGTCACGGGGTGTTGCTGCTGGAGCCAATCCCAGCCTTGTCTCAGGGCGAGGGCAGGGTACTCCCTGGACAAGTCGCCAGCTCATCGCAGGGCCCTTACTGATGAGCAATGTGGGGTTCAGTATCTTGCTCAAAGACACTTCGACGTGCAGCCCAGCCTTGCCCGGAGCTGGGATTTGAACTAGCGACCTTTTAATCACTAGTCGACTTGCTCTACCCGCTGAGCTACAGCCGCCCCTTTACCTGAATATCCCTGACTCATTCATTGTGATTAGAATTACACTTAGGTAGCATGCTATGAGTCATGATCCACAAATGTCCTGTTGGAGATAAATCTAAAACTTGTCCGTGTTCACACTGTAAATTTGACTATCAATCTATAGCTCGCAAAACCCAGCTAATTACATCTAAGATACAGTACACACCAGGTTGTTGGCACTGGTCACCTTTCTTTTGATATTCTCAATTTGTCCTGGAAAAGTAGAGACTTGGACAAATGGACAGCAGGGAAGGGGACAGTCATGTCAATTACTCTCCTATTGCTATATCATTCAAAAGATGTTTTGCTACACTTGGATGTTCTCACCAATCTAATGGTAGGCCTACTAGGCCTATGTGTAAGAATCAGAATGACAATGAAGGCCATGAGGGCAACTGCAGACAGCGACCTGTTGCACATGAGTGAGCAGCCAGCAGCCAGACAGCATGGATCTGACATTAGTTGCTTTGTAGCTGGTAAAGTAATTTGCAAATGGCAACCTATTCAATTCATCAGCCCCGGGACAGCTGGGAGTCTGGATGGATTAGCGATGTCATTGTGGTGTGTTTGGGTGGGTTGCATTGGCTTTTCTGAGGTAACTTAGGCTGCTTCCCTGGAGCTGGCATGGGTTTATGACATTTTATTTAAAAGGTTCTGTCATCTGTTATTGTCATTGTCATTTTCCAAATGTTGCTTTGAGAATGTTATTCCTTTGTTAACATATCACATTACAGAAACGTTTTAATTAAAAAAAAAAAAAAACACTCTGTATTCTGAAGCCTTAATAACATCCTGAAAAGATTTTCTGAATGAGAACATTTTTCCGTTGGAATGTTTTAAAAAAGACCATTCTATAACCTGTTAACTCAACAACATCACCAAAACATTCTCAGAATGTTGCAGAGAAAATGGTCTACCTTTGTTAACATATCACATTACAGGAGTATTGTAGAAAAAATGTTTTGTGAACTGAGACCTTAATAACATTCCAAAAACACTTTACAAGTGTTGGAATTTTAATGTTGTTATTTAAAATCACTGGAATGTTTTTAAAAAAAAAAACAACATGATATAATCTGAGGCCCTAACATCCTGAAATATTTTCAAAATTTTGCATTCAGAATGTTCTTCCTTTGTTTCCATGTAACATTATTTGAATGTTTTATAGAACATTCTATAATATAATATTCTATAATATGTTACCTTACAGACATCCCCAATACATCCCAAGACTGTTAGAGGTAAAACATCCTTCCTTTGTTAACAGATCACATTACAGAAACATTTTTGAAAAAATGTTTTGTGATTGTAGGCCTTAATAATATTCTGAAAACATTTTTCGTATGTTATTTTGACAATGATCGTAACGTAATTATTTTATAACAAATGTTCTGTAATTGGAGGCCTTAAAAACATGCCAAAAACATTTTCAAAATGTTGCTTTGCTATTTTGTAACATTATGGGAATGTTTTATAGAAGAACATTCTTACTTCAACAACACCACCAAAACATCTTCAGAATGTTGCACAAAAAACATTCTTCCATTGTCAACATTTAACGTTATAGGAACATTGTTTGAAATGATAAACCTCCTTAAAATGTTCTTTGAACATTAGATAAAAATGTTTCTTTTAAAACATAATAAGAACATATAGGGAAGGTTAGCCAATGTTGTGGGAACGTTCCCTGCTAGCTGGGCCATTACTAAGCTGTGTCTCCTGAAAGACGAGCCAAAGTCAGACCTGGCCAACTAACCTACTCCCCTACGTATTTACAATACATTGCCACGACCCTAGAATGCCTACCTTGATAAACTACCCTTAGTCATTTAAGAATGAATTTGGAATCTTTATGAACTCTTGACAGAATCAACTATTGAAACTTTGAAGGACAGCTGATTTTTCTTTTTTGAAGGAGGAAAAAATTACACTCGACAATATTAAATGTTGTCACCAAGGACTTACGAGCTTATGGCTCCTTATGAATGTATACATGTTCGAATTGCCTTATAATGGTCAATTAGGGGCTGGAGTGTTGAAGCCATTTTGTAGACTTACCTTATTTATACACAGTTATGTTGAGACATCATGCATCTTCTGATGTGAATTATGCTGATCATATATTGGAATGTGAGTTTGTCATGTTCAGTGTGTTGTCAGGCTCGGTGTGTGTTTCCTTTCCACCCTCCTGTTCTCCAGCAGCTCATAGTGCTGCTGCCGATACTGATCATGATAATGATGATGATGATGATGATACAGATGACCACGCAGTCATTATCATTCACTACACTACCACAATCCTCTGCTCCAACTCCAATTACCGTGTGATTGTATGCTTGGCATGGAAAACATAATTAACAACCTGCGTCTCTGCCAACCCAAGCAGCCAACATGGATCTGAACGCAGAAAAGCAAACACAACAGCAGCAACAACAACACAAACAGCACTGCCGCGTTTTTCGGGTTCAGAGGCAGAGCAGCGGCTCCTTGCTCCCATGAGGCTGCCACACTTCGCCATAATGGCGGTGGCGGCTCGGCTCTCTTCTCTCTGATGGACTGCAGGCTGCTGAGGGAGGATGCTTTGTGGTGTGGACAAGAGGAATTATGGGAGAGCACGCCAAGAGAGGCCCTGGGGAGAGGGTGTGTGTGTGTGTGTGTGTGTTATCAGGTCTTCTTTTAAAACACATTGAAGATTATCTTTGTTTCACAAACACAAATGTGCTTGTTAAAGGCTGTTAGAGTGCATGAAGAGTTTGGGCGGAGACACGTCATACACATCCTGACGTGTGTGTGTGTGTGTGGGGGGGGGGGTGGTCCAGTCTGATCACCTGAACTGAGCTCTTTGTCTGGAAACACAACTGGAATATTTTGTTCTAGAGCCACTGTGACAACATTTCTCTGTTTATCATACAAATAACAACCAAGCTGAATGGCTCCAGTGAGACGTCATGATAAGATAAATGTTTTATCTTGAAATGAGAAGAAAAATATTATAATGTTTAGGAAGAGGTTACACTGAATGAAGCCTCAGTTTGACGCTCTGATGAGTCCCGTCGTCTTCATCCACATAAAAAGAGATGCACAGGATGGTTTGATCAAGTTTAACAGTTCACTGCAACAGAAAAGAAAACGTTGTAGAGAAAAATTGTCAAATTCAGAAGTTAGTAATGACAAAAAGAAGAATGGTGTGACAGTCGAAAAAACAAATTATTTTTACAAGACTTTCAAAATAAATAGTACTGTCACCAGGTAATGGGTCAAAGAATGTAGCAGGTAAGTTACCTATTTCCACAATATTACAAATACAATATCAGTGAGAATTATCACATTTTTGAAATGAACTATACCAACAGACACTTATTCCGTCACTGTAAATGTGAACTGTGAAAAAATCTATAATTTTTTTCATTTGTTTCTTCAAATCTATACATTTTAAATTAACTCAGATAATTCATGTATTTCTTAATGTAATAAATGTGTATGTGCTTAGCTGCTGTTATTTTCTTGTATTTCTCAGTATAATTTAAAGATCGCTGACAAAATATAATGAATGTTAAAGGGAAGGCATAACGAGCCTTGGCATGAACCTTTTCAGTCTGGTTTTGTTTGTGTTTATTTATTTATTTGGTGTTTGTTTGTTTTGTTTTTCTGAAGCTAGAGAGCATGGAGTTAAAGGTCCCATATTATGAAAAACACATTTTCTCTGGTCTCTACATATATAAGCTGGTCCTCCCTGAGCCTGCCAACTCCCAGAATGAGGAAAGCAAACAAGTCCTGCATGGTCTCTGCTGCCCACCCACTGGTAACACGGGGCTCCTACAGGCTGTTCAGGCAGATTCAGCTCCTGTCGTTACATAATGACAGGAGAGATTTTCATAGGCCGACCTCCTCTGCATGAAAACACTCCCCCATCTTCCTGGAGATATCTGAGAGTTTGTCTGTGTCAGTTACAAGGGTCAGTACAAAGCTGGCTTGCCTCGACACTGACCCTCGTAAAAGGATCCATACTGACCCAGCAATTGCACCCGAGCCACAGGTAAGTGTTTCATTGTATTTACAGTTGCCTACGAGTATGGTGAAGTCAGCTTGAAATTGGCTAACTAGTTAGCTCCGCTTAGGTCCGCTATGCAATGGCGTTTGTTGTTAATAATGTAATAATATTATGATGGAGCTTAGTTGTCACAGTGTAAAGTCAGGAAACGTGCAGACTGGAGACAGAGACGATGTGAATAGTGTCCAAGAGTTTGGAGACTGAATTGGAAACAAATACAGCTTTTGCTAGCTGTTAGCCATTAGCTACATTCTGGGTCAAACTGGTATGTTTGAACGATAGCATCTCTGCGAGCCATAGTGATACATCCACTGTAAACATTAGTGCATGATACTGCTAGCGTAAGCAGCATCCTCTCCCTGAGAGGGGCGTGTAGCAGGCAAGGCAGGCGTTGACAGACGGAGCTCATTAGCATTTAAAGGTGCCGGCACAGAAACAGCCTGCTCTCAGTAGAGACACTGTATTTGAAATGCAATACATTTCAAATACAGTGTTGTTGGACCTCTGATAGCTGTGTGACCTTTAATGTATTGTCTATGTAACAGTTTATATGTGTTTCTATAGGTTGGAAAATGACAGAAATTAAATAAATTAAATGTAAAAACACTATGTCCAGGCTCCTACTGAAGGACTGCTGTTAACTGAAGCGCCCTTGTATGAAGTTTGTACTTCAGACACAATGATTCCGAATGAATCCAAATTTGAAAGTCAACAGAAAATGTGTTGCAGTGTTTTCAGTGTTTGTTTTCTGTGCTGCTGTCATCTTACCGCTCTGTATGTGTTCATGTTACTGCTCTGTGGGCTTTATTAAGAATTTATTTAGGATCTAGATTTTGCCACTGATTCAGGAAGTGAATTAGTGCAAAGCGGGATATGTCGTGTATTTATCAATAATAAGAAGTTGTAACAGCTGGACCATCAGTGGGCCTCACAGCACCATCTGAGAACCACTGGTGTGTTGGATGAGCTGGATGGAGGACAGGAGACAGTCACAAACCTTGTGTTCAATGTTTCCATGGTTTTTCCCTGTAAATGATTTTGATGAAGCATCAGTGCAGCGTGGATCCAGAGAGTCATCATTTACATCATCTTCATGAGCACAAACACAGATATGAGGATGGATTAAACAGAGAGTTCAGTCTGAACAGGAGGAACACACGAACATACAGCAGCACTGTGTCATAACATGGCTGTGTGTGTGTGTGTGTGTGCCCGTGTGTGTGTATCTTGTGGATTCAGCAGAAAGTTGTGCAACTTCTTCTTCTTCTCTTTTTATTTATCAGGTGGCAGTGAGTCGCTGCTGCTTATTTACAGCAGATTGTTTCTCCAGATGTTTTACAGGGAGAGAAATCCCCAAGCACACACACACACACGCACACACACACACACACACACACGCACACACGTACGCATGCACGCACACACACACACACACACGAACACAAACACACACACACACACCTCTCTTTGTCCAGATGGAAGTCATTCTTCATAAGACTCTATAATCCTTCTCTCTCTCTGTGAGAGGAAGCAGAGGACGCTGGAAGTGAAGCGTCTCCTTGTCTTCGTGTCACTGATGTTCTCCAGTTCAGTCGACATGTTTCAACTGGAGGTTGGAAAGAAATGAACAGATCTGAAACACTTGATCTGATTAACGTAACAGAGGAGAAAACACCAAACAAAATCAACTGAAGTGGTTCTCACTGACTTCCAGGTCTACAAAGTTTCCTTTTTATCGTTTCCCTGACAGACTGACAAACTTTTTCAAAAGTCGAACTGGAATTAAATTCTGCTGCAGTGAACCTGTCATCTTCTGAGGAAAACACATCACAAACAAAAAGTGAATAATTAATAGTTCATGTTGAACTGAAATGTTAGCTAATCTGAAGCTAAATGTAGTGTAATTACTGTGTGAACATAACTTCAGAAATTCTCAGCTGCTCATCTAGTTTCATTTCTCAGGTTGTTTGAAATTCTTTCATATCAGCAGCTAAGGTGAAACATGATGTGTTGTCTGTCCACCTGCAGCCTGTTTGTGTTTTAACAGCTGAATTAAACTTTTAGCAGCTGTTTTAAAGGAACAGTCTGTAGTTTTAAGGAGAAGAGAAAGATTTTCAAATAGACTGAACAATCACACTCTCTTTGTTTCCATGGCTGAATAAACTGAATTAACACTTTACTGTGTTTATGGCTTGAAATAGGGGCGGCTGTAGCTCAGCGGGTAGAGCAGGTCGACTAGTGATCGGAAGGTCAATGGTTCAAACTGAGCTGTATGTCGAAGTGTCCTTGAGCAAGATACTGAACCCCACATTGCTCATCAGTGAGGGCCCTGCGATGAGCTGGTGACTTGTCTAGGGAGTACCCTGCCCTCGCCCTGAGACAAGGCTGGGATTGGCTCCAGCAGCAACACCCCGCGACCCCATGGAAAGGGATAAGCGGTTACGGACAATGACGTGACATTACATAGCTTCAAACAGTGTTGTGGGACCTTGTTTTCCTCTGAGAACAGCTGGTTTATTCACTGATGGAAACACTTTGTATTTTTAGCTCATTAATATTGAATTTCTTCTTTAAAACTATAGAATAACCCTTTAAATTGAACTCTGCCTGCCTGGAAACACTGACAGTCTCACTTTGAATTTTTCTTCTCTTTTCTCATTAAAGATATTCACATTGTTTCCTGATCATAACTCATGACGAGAACTTTGATATCCAATTTGTGCGAAGAAGAGAAAATTAAAGAGGAACAAAACTTTGGTGTGCCTAACAAAGAGATTTCATAATATTCCCAGAGCCTTTATTGGAAAAACATCCACCTCTGTGA
This sequence comes from Sparidentex hasta, assembly GCA_030272975.1. Classification (NCBI taxonomy): domain Eukaryota; kingdom Metazoa; phylum Chordata; class Actinopteri; order Spariformes; family Sparidae; genus Sparidentex; species Sparidentex hasta. The sequence continues at coordinate 15,226 of JARJLU010017527.1, forward strand.
AGTTTCCTGTGAGATTTCCCAAAACAAAAACTGAGTTGTAAAGTGAACTACAATGAAACAGATTTGTTTTGAGTCTGTGTTCGCTGAGCTCTCTGTCAGTGTGGACGAGAGGGAGGAAAATAACAACACCCTCCCCTCCCAAAAAAAGGAAATGGCAGATTGATGAAAAGCCAAACTAGTCCCAGGACGACACGTTCTTCTTCTCTCCACAATATTAAAAACTCCCACATGTTTCAGGAGGAGGGCAGAATTAGCCTTGCCGGGATGCACTGTAAGCTGCTGTAATGACTCATTTGTTTCATCCTGATAGATGGCTCTCTGGATGGAAGAGGACCTCGTTTAAGAAAAGCTGCAGACGGTGATGAAAGGCGGCAGGCGAAGGACGATTTCAGATCACAGAGAAGGTCTTCAGCTCGCCGCTACAAAGCGATTGGGACTGCCGGGGTTGCTGCGAAGGCCGATGAGGAAAAAAAAAAAAAATCCTCTAAACAAGGAGCCAAAACACAGACTTTGAAGCTGAACAGTGTGAGGAGGGCAGGTGGTGCTGATGAATATTCAGACGGAGAGACGTCGCGCCACTGCCAAACAAACTTCTCATACTACATCAGATCAGATGTTCAGATCAGTGTGAACAACACAGGTTGTTCTCAAGGACTGTACAGATGATCAGCAGATGATGAGCTGATAAGCAGATGATGAGGTGATCAGCAGGTTATCAGGTAATCAGCAGGTGATGTTCAGGTGATCAGCAGGTGATGTTCAGGTGATCAGCATATTTTTTCCAAATTTTTTCAGACCTGCCTCACACGCCTTCTGGCGTCATTTAGCGGCATCATCATCAAATTGTTCACATGTGGTTGTGGCAGATGATGAGGTGATCAGCAGGTGATCAGGTAATCAGCAGGTGATGTTCAGGTGATCAGCAGGGGATTTTCAGGTGATCAACAGGTGATGTTCAGGTGATCAGCAGGTGATCAGCAGGTGATGTTCAGGTGATCAGCAGATGATGTTCAGGTGATCAGCAGGTGATCAGCAGGTGATGTTCAGGTGATCAGCAGATGATGTTCAGGTGATCAGCAGGTGATCAACAGGTGATGTTCAGGTGATCAGCAGGTGATGTTCAGGTGATCAGCAGATGATGTTCAGGTGATCAGCAGGTGATCAACAGGTGATGTTCAGGTGATCAGCAGGTGATGTTCAGGTGATCAGCAGGTGATGTTCAGGTGATCAGCAGATGATGTTAAGGTGATCAGCAGGTGATCAGCAGGTGATGTTCAGGTGATCAGCAGGTGATGTTCAGGTGATCAGCAGGTGATGTTCAGGTGATGTTCAGGTGATCAGCAGGTGATGTTCAGGTGATTATGATCATGGTGACAAATATTAAAGGCGTTTAGTTTACATACAACGTTTGAGGAGGGGTCTTTTTTTTAAGGGGGGGGGGACATACTGTCCCTAACTGTTTCACACTTTACATTTAATTAAGATAAAGCGCAGAAACAGACAAACCTTGAGTCCATGTAGGTATCAGGACAATAAGACACAATGAAACATCAGATCAACAGTCCAAATTGGATGAATCAAACTGAAAACTTCACCTTTATTTGTTTTCTTTTTTGATGCACAAAGTTTAGCTTCATACAGTTGAGTGTCAGTGATGGAATCATTAATTATCAAGAAAAACTCCAGGTCTAATAGTTTTTAATTCAAGCACAAAGAAATGAGAAGCAGCTGAAGGTGTTAGATGAAGGCAGTTTCACACCAACACTTTGTATCTCCTCCGTTAAATCTCTCCCGCAGCGTGCTGTCGGTCCACAGAGATCCTCTCTGTCTCCCAGAGACCAGCTGCTGCTGCTGAGGATGACCAGACTGCACTGAATGCAACAGGCCACCGTATTGACGCCATCTGTGCTGGAAAGAGGTGAGCCGGGCTGAAGGTTAAAGTGCGACTCAAATTAAAAATGTATTTTATTACCTGCTGCAGTAACAAACCTGGACATGTGTTCTCCTCTGGGAGCAGAGACATTTCAACAGTTAATGTTAATTCAACAGAGACGGTCACAGTTCAGTGCCTTTGAGTGGACGGAGACTGTTCACTGACACAACCACTCAGAGCTTCACGATGTTATATACAGAACAATTTACAGGAAGATATTAATACTAACACAGCTGAAAACAAAGACAACACACAATATATAAAAGACAACAATCAACTACAGTTATTATCTGTTTCTGTAAATAGGAAACAATAATGTTCACAGCCTGAATCAAACCGGACTCACATGCAGACCCCAGTGTTACTCACATGTACTTTAATTCTCTCTTGTTGTCACGCTGTTTTCTTCTGAAGTAACTTCTGTTTCCACACGGACAACAATACAGGTACACCAGAGGTTGTTTCCTACCAAGAGGAAGAAATTCTCTCATGTAGAACAAACTTCAAATGTGCAGGATAGAAGAATTCCCATTTCTTCTGGAACGTTTTAAAGAAAGACAATTATTTATCTACATAAGTGTGTAACATAATACAGTGTTATGTTCAGCCTCTGAAACACTAGACCCACTGCTTCGGATTCTAATCCTCCCTGTTTGTGAGAACAGATTTACTCGATCCAGCCCGTCTACACACTGACCAACACGCATCATTTAAATGTATATATATATAGCAGTGGCGAACCGTGAGCACTACAGCTGGGCCTTCACTTCACCGCCGAGAAAAAAAAATTATTGCGGAAAAAAGCAACAGTACAATGAATTAAAAGGGTTTAACAAGTGCAAATTTAATTAACGATGACAAGGATGTAAACAAATAGACCATAACGTCAATAACATTCTCCGCAACAAGAAACATTCTCAACATTAACTTCGGAAAATCTGGAAATATAAAAGGTCACCCAGAATGTCACCCCGTGACGCTGCGGACACAGACACTGAGGCTCATTTCATCACCATGGACAGCGCTATGAAATCACGGCACATTACAAATCATTCACATATAAATTCATTAGCATCATCAATCTACAATACAATTTCAAAAGTTACACAAAGCTTGTAATACAAAGACTATTTTTTAAAGTTGCAATGAAGTGCAAATGCCTCTCCATGCGCAATTACGCATAGCGCAATGAATACCGATGTCAAATAAATTGAAGTCACAATTTTTACTACTATACCTCCTTAATTCTCCACAGGGAAAGGGACAGACA
>JARJLU010017528.1:0-48776 GCA_030272975.1 Sparidentex hasta
CATCATCATCATCATCATCATCCCAGCCATGTTCAAACCAGAGAAATCCTCACGTTTCTGGAGTAACTGAGTTTCATCTGGTTGTCTGTTGCTGTAACTTCAGGACAGAGTCAGGAGGAAGAAAACTATAAAACACCTCGTCTGTGATGCGATGTGATGTCTGGCTGGCTGAAACTAAAACCTGTCAGCTTGATGGTGATGAACACAGTTTTGTGTGTTTGTGTATTTTGTTGGTCCTCACTGTCACAGTGTTTCTCACAGCAGAGTTCAGTAAAGAAGGAATCTGAAGGTGATCAGCTGTTTTTTATTTGATGTGAATCCATTAAAATGTGACCAGATCTGCTGCAACAAAGAAGATCGAGTTTCCATTTCACCAAGTCCCATTTTTTACTTTTCATCTGCTTCAGAAAGTCTCACATGACCAGCGGCCGACACAAAACAACTTGCTTGTTAATTCTGACGCCTCTGGAGTTTCATTCAGCTCCTTTTTAAGTGATTTCACTGGATGTTAAGTGAAATGAACTAAAAGCCACGTGGAGGTGTCGATTCTGTGTCGGCAGCTCGAGTGAAACAACAGACGAGTCAAACTGATCGACAATAAATGTGCAGTCCTGACAGAAGCTGCTGGCTGAGACTGAAACCAACAACATTTGGTCAAAAAGTACACAACTCTCTGTTTTCTTGTGTTGGGTCGACTTCCTCCTGTGTGCTGAGGACATCCTGCAGGGTCTAATGTGTACAGCATCTTAATCATTGCTGATAATCAGTCCTGACAGTCAGACACTGATGGATATCTCTGTGCTGTGGGAGGATGAAGAGATGTGACAGTGGGACGGTTTCTTCTGAAGCTGCGTTTCTCAGTGATCTTCCTCTCTGGTTTTCTCTTTTCCTCTGAGAGTGAATAACCATCGCTCTGTTCTCTGCATCACACCTTCTTCCTTCCTTTTCATCTCTTCCTCTTCTTTCTCCGAACTGTTTGTTGTGTTAACCGCAGTGACGAGAGGAGGACGCACAAACACAAAGTCTGAGTTTGTGTTGTGATGTGACCGTCTCCATGCTGCACATGAACATTCACATGTCACAGACACTGTTGTCCAGAGAGACTCACAAAAAGCAAACAGTGTTTCCCAGCAACATGAGACTGAGAACTAAACTCTTCATTAGAAATAAAAAAAGAAATGTACAGAATATTGTCAGAACTCATGTGAACATGCTGACATTCAGCTCAAAGCAGCGCTGTGCCTACGTGCCGCTGAGCACGGCACCATCGCTGTGTTGCATCTGTTCACTGGCTGATTCTTTTCTAGGAGGATATAAAAGATGAAAATGAGGAAAACAAGAGAAGCTTTATGTGAAACTGTAAATCTCAAGCTGCATCAGAATCTGATGCTGTTTGTATGTTAGCTTAGCATAAAGACTGGAAACAGGTGGAAACAGCTAGCGTGGCTCTGAAGCTCACTGATGTTACATCCTGAAGTTTAATCTGGATGAAGACTGAAGAGTAAAACCAGAAGCGCCACTGATGCTGGACTGGACCCGGCGACTTCCTGTCGGCAGGTTCTGGTGGCGACAGCGTCACATGTTGTGGAGGATTAACAGTGAGAAATATTATTATTATTATTACACATATTTTATTATTATTATATTAGATATTTAAACAAAGTCACAATTAAAAACAATGAAAAGTAAAAATGGGATAAAAGGAGTGGCGTCAGTGTCAACACACACACACACACTCACACACACACACTCACACTCACACACACACACACTCACACACAGCCCATCAGAGCTCAGGCTTACCTCTCCTCTCCTCTCATTGGCTGACCTCCATGTCAGTCAGAGGGGCGGGCCCGTGGAGGGCGGGGCTGTCTGATGACGTCAGAGTCACATGGATCCTCATGTGGTGCAGAGAGCAGCAGAGGCTGACAGAGCTGAGAGAGCTGCTGCTGAACACACACACACACACACACACACACACTCTCAGAGGGTCCTGACGGTTCTGGTGCTGGTTCTGTTGCTGGTTCTGTTGCTGGTTCTGCTTCCTCCATGAGTTTGGATTATAATTATGTATTTTGTGATTTCTGCCATGAAAGGTAAGAGAAGAACTCTCTGTAATGTGTGTGCAGCTCAGCTGATGGTCTCAGTCTGAGACTCAAGTTCAGTTTGTGCCGCCTGAGTTCTGTCAGAGATGTTCTGTGTGAGGAGATGTTTCACTCTGTGGCTCGTTCGCTGTCTGTCTGATGTGATTTGGTGAAGAACTCTTTTAGCACTTATGGAAAGTAACTAAGTACATTTATGTAATAACTGCTGTCACTTGCTTATTCCTCTTTCCTCTGCAGCGCGCTGCTTTACTCTGAAAGTCTTCTTCATTTTGGAAGAAACAATATTAAATTTTTTTATTCTATATTATTTAACAGCATAAGTTAAAATGTGTTTATATTTAGTAATTTAAACACAGAACAGCTGTTAATAAAAAGAAAGTTACATTTACCAGTTGCATAATTAAATTGATGGACACAAAAAATGCATCATTCATTTTATTCCAGTTACATCACTTGTATTTTATTGTGAAAGGGATCATTCTGCAGGACGAGTGCTTTGAGTACACTTTGAAGTGAATACTTATGTACTTCCACTTCAGTTACATTTTGAATGGAGGACTCGTGCTTGTATCAGAGTATTTCTGCCTGGTGGTGTTACTACATGAGAGCTTTTCACTGTGGAGCCTGGAGACACGTCACCTTCACTGATCGTGTTAATACTCCTGGGAACTGTCGGTCACATTAATTTCCCTGTACAGTGCGATATGAGAGAATATGGAGCGGGAGGTGAGGTGTGTGTGTGTGTGTGTGTGTGTGTGTGTGTGTGTGTGTGTGTGTGACAGGTGGAGGATGTGAAACAGGTACAATGAGGATGTGGTTTTTTCAGATTTGCTGGTGATAAATGTAATCAGGCAATTAGAGTAAATAACAGTTGCCCACATGCCAGATGGTAATCAGGCGACTGGATCAGATGTTTCCACTCCACACAATCCCAGTTTCTGTTCTCAAGGCAGCATACTCATGTTTACCTGGATGAAGAGCTAATCCAGGTAAACACAGTCACCATCAGAGACAAACACACCGAGGAGGTGAAGAAGAACGTTAACGTCTGAAACGCTGGCTTGTAAAAATAACAACAGGATCAATAATTCAAACTCCAGATGAAGTGTCATCAGGAGGCTCACAGGGAGAATTAATCCACCAAACATCCAAAATCAGTCTGAGTTCACCTGAATGTCATAATTACCCAAAATGCATTTCACTTTAAGGCGACTCATCAATCATTTAGACAAAGTGTTTCTCCTTCAGGAAGAAACTTCTCATTCATTCAAGCTGTTCAAATCAAACCTGTGTGTGTGTGTGTGTGTGTGTGTGTGTGTGTGTGTGTGTGTGTCTGGTCCAGATTCAGTCTGTGAGAAAACGCTACAGGAGGCGTTTGGCCAGCCTGTTATGTCACAGGATTACAACAGCCAGCAGATTATTTAACTGTTCTCTGCAGGGAGGGGCCGTCAGGCCGGTGACATCACTGGTGACATCACTTTTACCTCAGCCACTGAGACACATGAAGAAACGGCTGAAAGCGTCGAGCATCAGTCCAACTTTGTTTTTATTCCCTCGTGGAGCTGCTGCATCGTCTCCTCTCTGCTCGTCACATGACCTCATGAGCTGAGATCTGATTGGTTCTCATTAATGATCATAACGTGACCTGATGGACGGAGACGGTGGAGACAGACTGAGGTGTAGATGACGACAGATTTCAGGTGTCAGAGGTTACACAGACGAACCGACCTGAGCAGGAGGAGACAGGCGACTGTGGAGCGGTTAGACCAGGAGGAGGAGCTAAAGGTCGGACTGCGGGCGGCGTGCTGTGCATCACGCCGAGGAGAGCTGTCAGTCACCAGCCTCATCGCCTCAGCAGCAGCTAAAGCTCATCTGTCAGATGATTAAAGGTGCAACATGTAAGAATTTATTAGATAACAGTTTAGAAGGTCATGTATAGTGTTGCACAGATGTCTGACGAAGATGTTAAGTTAGCATGCTAACTTCAGTAGCATGCTAACTTCAGTAACATGCTAACTTCAGTAGCATGCTAACTTCAGTAGAATGCTTGTCCCAGTCTGAAGCTCATATATTTCATACTGGGATTAACCTGAACACCAGCGCTCCATGCATGGCTAATCAAGCTAACAAGCTAACAACAGTAAGCAGCAGTTAGCTCTTCATGTTTTTAGCTTTGGATAAAATCTTCTCTCATAAAGATAAAGCTGAGGGCTAAAGGACAAGAAACGATTAATCCATATGACCAGAAACTACTTATTAATTAATGAATCTGTAGCTGAAGAGGAGAGGAGAGGAGATGGAGGGATGGAGGCTGGTATTCGTATCCAAACCAGACCTTGACATGTTTCAGAGCCTCGGTGTCTCGTCCCTCTTTGATCCAGAGAAACTTTATTATTTTTCAGTGCCGTGTTTCACATAATTTATCCATCAGGGACCTGTTTTGCCCGAGCTTTAGCATTCTGGAGTAAACACAGTAACCGGCGGTGACGCTCATGAAATTCTTCCAGCTCATTAGCCTTCACGTAGCCCCGTCATACTGCTAATTACACATTATACAGCGGCATCTATACAGCGAGCATCTGCAGCGTCCACAGGGAAAACAGGGAACTTCACACGCAGCTCTGAGTTTAATTATATCAGATGTAGAATATAATTTAAATCGCCAGACCAGAGGATTTTAAAACCTGCTTTAGACTTGAGAACAAAGTGTGAGACAAGCTGCAGAGGAGCGAGATCTCTGAGCTGAATCACCAGTTTTTATCATCTGACAGAGAAGAAACAGCGACGATGCTGAAGCTGTTCATCAGAAACTTCTCCTCAGCTCATCAGCTGGTTCAGATTCGGAAGGAAACAAGACTAACGGCACAAAATCTCTAAATTCGTATCAAACAGCGAGCGATGATGAAAGCCGACTGCTGCGTCGCCTCACGTCTCCTGCACCTCTACCTGCACCTGAACACACCGCTGAGACTGCAGCCGCTGGCCGACTAGCTCGCTCGTTCTGCTCCCATCAGGTGGAGGTCGACTACGGTCTCAGGCGAACTGAAAGACTGCAGTTAATGATAAAGTGTAAAATAAAAAGGTTGTTAGCGGTGAAGAGACGGAGAGACAGCTGCCTTCTTCTTCTCTTCTCATGATTTTATATTTGGGACGATGTGTTTTAATCAAATATCTTTATCTGGAAAAGTAGAAGTTGAGTTTGTATCCGAGCGTCTCTTTACGCTCATCTGTTGGTAGATTAGCGTCCAGAGCTGCTGTGAGGTGACTAAGCAAACCGCCGGCTGCGTCTGTTGAACCAGCAGCTGCTTCGTCTGCTGACAGGCTCAGTGAGCGTGCTGCTGTTTCTCAACGTGCTGCCATATGTCTGCCGTTATTACATCCTCTCTGAGATTATCTGGAAGCTGGACGAGCAGATTAAAGAAACGAGGCTGCTGCCGGGGCAGATGTTTGGCCCATGAGCAAGGCATCTCATCATCGGTGTGCTGAGCATTTATAGTCTGTGAACAGGCTGCAAGTGGTTCCAGACAGACTGCAGCAGTGTCGTCTGTCTGGAGCCGCAGAACCTCATGTAGGATGTAGCTCAGTTTGACTGAAACTCAGTGACGAAGACGAAAAGCAGAGGAAGACTGAAGACCTGATCTGAGAGGAGGAAGAGGAAGAGGAAGACCTTATCTGAGAGGAGCTGAGGAAGAGGAAGAGGAAGAGGAAGACCTTATCTGAGAGGAGCTGAGGAAGAGGAAGAGGAAGAGGAAGAGCTTATCTGAGAGGAGCTGTGGAAGAGGAAGAGGAAGGGGAGGAGCGTCTCAGAGGGAGCATCACGCTCAGGTCCAACTCTCCTCTGATCCACAGACATGAAGGCTGCGACACTCTGCAGTGTGACGAGTGTGTGTGCAGCTGACGGACATGAAAGCTGAGCGCTGATGAGTCACTGCGACTGTTTCCTCCGAGGTTCAAGGTTTAGAAGATGATCTGAAGCAGAGGGAGGACGAGGAAGACACGGTGCATCCTCTCACTCATTAAAGGTCCAGTGTGTTGGATGAAGGGACATGAAGCAGCGAGCCGGCGCCTCACTTCATCTCCTCCCTCAGCGTTTGGTTTGTCTGTTCTGGGCTCCTGTAGAAACATGGCGGGCAGATATAAGGTTCTTTATAAGGTGACAGAGACACAACAGCTGTTCAGGTGGTTGTTCAGTGATGAATACATGATTATAAACAGAAGAACCTTTGAAATGTCCAGTTGTCAAACACGGTTCTGATTCTGTGGCCGGGTTCTGGTTCCTTCAGGCAGACGATGGATCAGCTCACAGAGACAGAATGAGAGGTTGATGTACAATAATCACAGTTTGATCTGGAGGAGCAGCTTGTTTTTCACTGAGCGTTAATCTGGAACAAATCCTGCTCCGGTGTTCATTCACTCCACTGTGAACCTCGAGGGCTTCGTGCTCAGAACCGCTGCAGGAAATAAACATACGTTTACTGTTTTCACTGGATGTGACCTGAAAGCAGCTCAGCACCAGGCTGACCTGCAGCATCGTTCTTCTGATATCGAACAGACTGGCCGTCCTCTTCTCCGTCGTTCCTTTTCTGAGAGGAAACAGAAGAGGAGTCAGAAGCCTTCAGAGCTCCAGCAGCGAGCCCGAGGCCGGCTGAGAGACAAAGCAGATGTTTGTGTTTGCAGCTGGATGAGAGTATAAATATCTGCTGCTCGCACATCGACTCTAATTTCAGGCGGTGGCTTCGCTGAACGACGTCTTTGATGTTGAAATGCAGAATTCAGAGGGGATTAACACTGCGAGAGCTAATTACTGCAGAGAGGAAGCTGTGTGTGTGTGTGTGTGTGTGTGTGTGTGTGTGTGTGTGTGTGTGTGAGTGTGTGAGAGTCATTTTTCTTTTTTCTTCTTTTATAATTTTATTTTCCTGATGCTAAAGCTGAGCTCGTCTTCCATACTGTTCATCTGTTTCTCTGTTTATCAGTTCAATCAAAATATTGACATAAAAACCACAAAAACACAATGAATTCATGAAACAAGTTAACATACCTGACTCCAGTCTTTATGCTAAGCTAGGCTAACCGGCAGTGTACAATAATACATGACATTAAGCAGCAGCAGGGTGATATAATGTGTTATTAACACAGTTAGCGTGACGTTTGAATCGTGTCCTGCTCAGTGAGTCTCTGAGCAGCTGGAAGTGTTCTGTGGTCGCAGAAGAACTTCTTGTTCCCACTAAACTGATGTTTGTACTCACGCTTCTGAAAGTGAGAATACCAGACCAGCTCTCGTCTGGTCTGCGGACATCCTGTGTGCCGACATGCTAACGGCCAGAAGCAGTCAGCTGATCTCTGCCTGTTGAACTGTTCTGTTCTTCCAGCATGTGTGATGTCTGGATGTGTTGGACTTCTCGTGTCAACACCTTGAAATCACTAGTTTAGTATTCGTCCCTCGTGACTTCAGGAAACCTTCCTGTAACCTCAGGCTGTGTTCTAATCGCACAGCGTGACACACTCATGTCTTCAGTCATCACATGATTTCACGATGCATCTTCCATGTTTCATGTGTCCCTGCTGGCTCCTGAGGTGCAGAGAAGGTGTGTCGCTTCATGACCGGATGTCAGGTGACCGTCTGTGTCCCGCGTGAGACCACAAGACAACTTTTAAACTTACATCATAACTTTAACACGTATTTAAAGCAGAACAGTCATTTTATAAACTGGAACCATGAAGATGAAGGTGACGTGTAGACAGTGATAAAAGCAAAGTCACAGAAACATTCTTCATGATGATAAATCAGAAAGCTGAGTCAGTTTTCTGTTGGTCTGCATCCATCACAGTCGACACACTCTGTCCTTAGTAGAAGTTCAGATAATTAGTATTGTTCTGATCCAGCTTGTTTCCTCCAGTACAGTAACAGAGTTCAGGCTCTGACATGGACTCAGAGTATCAGAGTGAAAAGTCTCCCTCTGAAGGACATTTGTGCTCAAAGCTAACTGAAGCTCACGTCATATTAATAGAATTCAAAGACTCAAAGACCTTTTCTCCACATTCCAGCCTCCCTCTCTGTCTGTTTACGGCTTCTTACGGCTTTTACGTCTTTGTCTCGTCTCGCTGCGTCTGATTGGTCCACATCAGTCTGCTGATGTTGGGAAATAACTAAATAAAAAGTACTTTGTTACCAAAAAGCATTATTTGTTGTTTTTTACACACACACACACACACACACACACACGGTGGTTGACTGGGTTCAGCAGAGGTCACTGGGTGGTCGATTAGAGGCGACACGGAGGCTCACAGGGACCGAGAGGTGAAGAAGTTCATGTGCACTAATTCTATTTTCTGGATTTGTGTGTTAGCAGAAGGAATCTGACAGCTGATTGGTTGTCAAGTAATCAGATCCTCGACTCTGGGCTCAGTTGATTTATTGATCTAATTGAAAAAAACTTAATCAAGTGTTCAGTTTGTCACCAACTGACAAACAGCTGGGAGACGATCCCGTCTTCACTCAGCGTCCAAAGACTCCGTTATACCCTGTTTATCGAGAGTGTGTGTGTGTGTGTGTGTGTGTGTGGTTGCACACTTACATAACTTCCCGCTGCTAAATATAGCAGCTCAGAGCCGAGCAGTCACACTGTTATAAACTGCTGAGTGTATAAATACAGTCAGTCAGTCAGTCAGTCGTGTTTCAGATTCAGACAAACTGTCTCCAAACTCTTCTGGTCTTGAACATGAAGAGTCGTCCGTCTCCAGTCCTGCTGGACTCGGACCAGGATCAGGACCGCATGAATCAGATCCTGGTTCCCTTCACTGGTCACATGTTGACTCTCTCCAGGTTCTGTTACTGTCTCGTGTCCCGTCCTGCTGCCAGAGAACATGAAGAGGCTGACAGAACCGGTGCAGCTCTGATCCACTCCGGCCTGCAAATCACTTCTGAAGTGTTTTTATATTCTGTGTTTCTCGTTGTGTCGAGTTTTTACACATTACTCTCCTCTCTTAGTGTTTTGAAGGGTGCTGTATGGATAAAGTACAAATCAATGGATCAGATCAGCTGAGTGTAACTGATCACTGATCGATGTGTGTGTGTGTGTGTGTGTGTGTGTGAGTGTCGGCCTGTACATTAAAGGAAATGTGGAAACTAAAGAAATATGTTGGATTGTTGAAATGTATTTTTCCGCCTGGACAAAAAGCAGATTTGTGGTTGATGAAGAGGCAGCAGAACTTCTCGTCTGTGCTGAGGTTCTGCTGTCTGTCTGTCTGTGAGAAACAGAACCAGCTGTTCTGTTGGACCTGCTGCAGCTGCCGACAGATGTTTGGATGCGTGTGGTTCTGACACTTTGTTCTCTCCGTCTGTCTGCAGCTCAGATTGAAATCATTCCCTGTAAGATCTGTGGAGATAAGTCCTCTGGGATCCACTACGGGGTGATCACCTGTGAAGGCTGCAAGGTAAGCCCCGCCCCCCTCGCCATCCTTTATCTTCACTGGCTAATTCTCAGTTCATTACACAACTTTCAATCAATCTTTCATACTTATTTAACTTTGGTTAACACCTGTTGATTTTAAATCACCTGAGGTGACATCAGCAGAGTTTATTCACCCTGACCAGAGTATTGGACCAGAACCACGGCCGTGTTCACATACACACACTTTACACAGAACATCCTCCTGTTACCCTCTGAAGCTGGTCCACTGAGTGCCATTAACAGAACCAAAGGGAACATCTGATGTTTAGTTTGGACATGGTGTGACAGGTGTGACTGTGTCCTCAGGTGTCTCAGGTGTCTCAGTTGTGACTGTGTCTTCAGGTGTCCTCAGGAGTCTCAGGTGTGACTGTGTCTTCAGGTGTCCTCAGGAGTCTCAGGTGTGACTGTGTCTTCAGGTGTCTCAGGTGTCTCAGGTGTGACTGTGTCCTCAGGTGTCTCAGGTGTGACTGTGTCCTCAGGTGTCTCAGGTGTGACTGTGTCCTCGTCTCTCAGGGTTTCTTCAGACGCAGTCAGCAGAGTAACGCCGCCTACTCGTGTCCTCGCCAGAAAAACTGTCTGATCGACCGAACGAGCCGCAACCGCTGCCAACACTGCCGCCTGCAGAAATGTCTGACTGTGGGAATGTCCCGAGACGGTGAGACAGTTTGTCAGTTAATTGATTCATTTATTGATTAATTGATTAGACAGAAAGAAATATTATTTACCAACTATTCTCTCCAATCAGCTTCATTTCTTTATGGTTGATGTGTCACCTCATGTATAAATCAATCTGAACACAAGACACATGAGACACATTTCAAGTAAAGGAACAGTTCACCTAAAAATGAGAGTTCAGACATGATCTCCCATCAGATTGGGGATGAATTAAATCCTCTCCAGGTTGAGGACTGAAGGGTCTGAATATTTTAGAACCTCTTCCATCATCCACATGCACACGTCTGACTGAAACAACAAACCTCTCCACAGCTGTAAAGTTTGGTCGCATGTCCAAGAAGCAGCGGGACAGTTTGTATGCGGAGGTGCAGAAACACCGCCTGCAGCAGCAGCAGCAGCAGCAGCAGCAGGGCTCCGTCCTCGCCTCCCACCCCGGCCTCAGCATCCCGAGCCCGGCCGAGTCTGAGCCGGTGTCCCCGCACTACTGCCTCTCCTCCACGGGCCTGACGGAGCTGCCGGACGAGCTGGGAGGCTACGTGGAGCAGAACTCACCTGAGGGAGGATCGGATTCATCCAAGGTAGGTTCTTGTTTACTTTTCAAAGGTGTTGGAACAGAAACTGGAGCCTAAAACTGATAAAATGACCAAATGTTGTCTTCCACAAACAGGGCGACTCTGGAGGAGGAGGAGGGAGGAGGGGAGGAGGAGGAGAGGGAGGAGGTGGTGGGTTCTACCTGGACTTCCAGCCGTCTCCGGACCAGTCGGGCCTGGATATTAACGGCATCAAACCCGAGCCGCTGTTTGACTACGGATCCAGTAACGACTTCTTCCCATATTGCTCCTTCAGCAACGGAGACACATCGCCCACTGTGTCCATGGATGAACTCGGTGAGATGGAGGAAAATGGATTAATACTTGTGTTGATAAGCAGACAGCAGAGAGTCAACGGGAGGTGAGGACGTCTCACTGCTGCCTCTGTGGAGGAGCGCTCTGTCTGCAGGTGGAGGCAGGTGGAGGTTACAGCTGTGAGTCCTCCATGCAGAATACAAAGTGTATCCAGGTCGAGAGAGAGAGAAAAGAGTCAAACTTATACCAAATGTTAGAGAGCTGCAGGGAAAACAAACAGAGAGAAGATGAGGAAACATCCTGAAAGAAGTGAAGCAGAGACAAGGATGAGGAGGAAGGAGGAGGAGGGAGGAGGAGGAGGAAGAGGAGGAGGAGGAGGAATCTGAAAAAAAGAGTCAGAGAGACAAAAGAAAGGAAAGAGAGGGAGGTGTGGAGCAAACAGAAAGGTGTTTTAAAATAGCAGGAGGGTGAAGCTCCTGTTCAGAGCTCATTAAAATCTCTGTGTGGTAATTAGCCGGCTGGTAATCAGGCCGAGCGGGACGTTGCAGGACTCGATGGGGGAAATCATCTCTGTTCTCCCCGGAGATTTTTTATCCACTCATTTTTTTCTTTCACAAAGCATATATCATATTACCCCTCCCCTCCACCTCCACCTCCACCTCCACCCTCTGATCCAGGAGCTCTCTGATGTTTTTTCACAATTCATTCATTCACACAGATGCTGAGCGTTACAACCGTTACTGTATGTTCCTCACTGAGCTGCGTTCACGAACACAGTTTCACACGGTGTAAAATGTGACTGGAGGACTGAACTCCTCTTCTGAGCAACAACACGCTGGATATTAAACTCGTCTTGAGCAGGAAATAGTGCTGCAAGTTCTCGTGTCGTGTTGCGCTGGTAAACACTCGGATCTCTGGAAGAACCAGAAGACGTCTCTGCACAATATCAACTTGATCGCAGGCGTTCCTTTAAACTGAGCGATTCTTTATACACACACACAGATTCACATCGCGGTGGATCTTTGTGTGTGTGTGTGTGTGTGTGTGGATCCAGAGGTGTTCACCAGAACTGCATCAATTATATCCTAAATATTACTGATGGTTAATAATATAATCCCAGTCACCTGACCCTCTGTTAATGACCTTGAGTTGGCGATTAATGAAATAATCTAGAAAAACTTCATCCATCATCAGTTCTGACTGTTTTTGAGTCCTTGACTTCCACTGATTCTTTATTCTCACTGCACAAATCCTTCAGTAAGGATTAGTTAACAAACACTTGATTACAAAGACTGTGAGGTGAACATTAAACATTAAAGTCAGTCTGAACGCAGCTCAGTCTTCATATTCCAACATCGTCTGAATAACTTCTGATCTCATGAAGCGTTGATGCTTCCTGAATATAAGTTTAAAGTAACAGTCTATGAACATGTTTGCATCGTGTGACATTAGTAGAAATTATAAATTAACTTGAGTCAGTTTGATCAAAACTCAGCAGTTGTGAACGTTTCAGGCAGAACAAGTCGTCTGACTGTGAACCAAACTACAGCAGTGAGTCTAAACTCTGCCAGAGGCTAACAGGCTAACAGGCTAACAGGCTAACAGGCTCAGATCCTGCTGTGACTCTGGAACATGAACTAACGTGTCGAGCCTCCGAGCGCTGACAGCCAGCGAGACTCTGTCACACTGAACTGAACGAGTCTGTAACTGTGTTTACGGTTTGAACGGAGAGATTCTCTCCTGTTATTCACTGATCCTGCAGACATTTCTGACTGAAACACTGAGGCTGTGTGATGCTCCTGGTCTGTCACCAGCTCACGGTCCTGTGTTGTGTTGTGTTGTGTTGTGTTGTGTTGTGCTGCAGATCACCAGGTTCAGCTCATCTCCAAGTCTCACCTGGAGACGTGTCAGTACCTGAGGGAGGAGCTGCAGCAGATGAGCTGGCAGAACTTCCTGCAGGACGAGGTGGAGAGCTACCAGAGCAAAGTGAGTTCACCGTGTTGACTCATCACACGCTGTCACAGTGCTGCACAAGTTCTAACTTCTCTCAGCTCACATGTGTTGCTGTCTGCCCGCTGTGCTGTGTGCAGCCTCGTGAGGTGATGTGGCAGCTCTGTGCCGTGAAGATCACCGAGGCCATCCAGTACGTGGTGGAGTTTGCCAAACGCATCGACGGCTTCATGGATCTCTGTCAGAACGATCAGATCGTGCTGCTGAAAGCTGGTGAGAGGAACCAACACGGGTCTGACTGAAGTCTGGTGACACTCACTGTCTCTCTGCTTTGCTCTGCTCGGCACAAAACACTCGGTCAGGGTGAGAAAACATCAGAGGTCAGATTAAAACAGCCAACAACGATGGAAATGTCTCCAGGTGTCCTGGCTGTAATAATAATCATGAATCTGGACTTTATGTGTTTGACGTGATTTGAAAGATTTATGTCTTCAGTAGGAAACACTGTTAAGATGAATCAGAAGCATAGAAATATTCTCTCAGTATTCAAACTGGAAATTTTGTTAGCGGTTTAAAAACAAAAAACAGTCACAAAGACACATTCTTCTAAAATAAAATGAGTTTCCCATGTTTTAAATCTCTACGACATATTTCAGAGAACACAATGTCGCAACACTGATGTGATTTTCAACGTGCTCCTTTATGAAAGTCATCTAGTCTGAAGTTATTTAAGACTGATTAATCAAATGAATCAGATATTAAGCAGCGAGTCGTTAAATTATCATTAGATCCGACATCATTGGACGAGACATTAATCCTCATGTCTGTCTCTGCCAGGCTCTCTGGAGGTCGTCTTCGTCCGGATGTGTCGGATGTTTGACTCTCAGAACAACACCGTCTTCTTCGACGGGAAGTTTGCAGGTCCGGACGTCTTCAGAGCGTTAGGTGAGAGGAAGAGCTCATCGTGACTGTCACGCCGTCTCACAGGGAGGACGCTGCTTCAGTGCAGCATAGATTTTAATGCTAATGCTTGAACTTAGTCCAGTGTGTGTAGGTTAGTGGATTAATGCACACAAACATGTCGTCTCAGCTCCAGAACACGAGTCAGTGTTTGGTTTGTCCATTCTGGGCTACAGTAGAAACATGCTGGACTCCGACTGTAGATGTTAAACTCTCAGGTTACAGAAACGGTTGTTAGTTTCAGGTGATTCATCACAGATGGAGACATAATTATTATATTCCTATTTGGTCTACAGTGTAGATCCTCCAGAATTAATTATTTCTCTCTCTCTGTATGTGTGTGTGTGTGTGTGTGTGACCAGGTTGTGATGATTTGATCACATCAGTGTTCGACTTTGCTAAAAGCATGTGTTCTCTGCATCTGTCCGAGGACGAGCTGGCACTCTTCTCAGCGTTCGTTCTGCTTTCTGCAGGTACGTCTCTTAACTCAGGTGTGTCGAGCTGTGTTTATTCATCCCCCAGTGTCTCACTGTGTGTGTGTGTGTGTGTGTGTGTGTGGTACAGACCGGTCGTGGCTTCAGGAGAAGCTGCAGGTGGAGAAGCTGCAGCAGAAGACTCAGCTGGCTCTGCAACACGTCCTGCAGAAGAACCAGAGAGAGGACGGACTGCTACACAAGGTACACACACACACACACACACACACAGACACACACACACACACACACAGCCATGTGTGGACAGAGAGCCACTATATTTGTGTAAATTGAAAGATTTAAATCAAATATTAAATCTGCATAAACATAAAAATGAAACATTTCCTGATCGGAGCTTCAGTTGTTCAGCTCACATATTGAACTCTCAGGTAATGACAGCAGTCAGAAAATGGCCTCACACTGCCATCTTGTGGCCAGATGTAGAACTACAACATCCACAGTGAGCATGTTGAAACCAACAGCTTGATGATGAAAAACTAAAGTGTTCTGACCCTAAAGAGACTCTGACCATCATTTGACAGTAGATCACTTTGTCTTACTGGTGTAATATCTCCTCACCTCCTCACCTCCTCCTTCCTCTGTCCTGTCCACGTCTCCTACCCTCTACTGACCCTCCCTCCTCCTCTCCTCTCGCCTCCTTGTCTCCTCAGCTCAGATGTAAGGTGTCCGCGTTGCGTTCACTGTGCAGTCGACACACAGAGAAGCTGTCGGCGTTCAGAGCCGTTTACCCCGACATCGTTGGGACTCACTTCCCTCCTCTTTATAAGGAGCTGTTTGGTGCCGACCTGGAACTGACGCTGCAGACGGACGACGACTAAAGGTCGACCGCGCTGTCAGATCCGGATGTACCGAGCCCGGTTTCTGTGGCCGCGGAGGACCGGACGATGACCCATGCTGTCGCTGCACTCATCCTGGACAGTCCACACAAACGGGAGATTTGAACTCCCCCCTCAGCTCCTCTCTGGTTCTGGATGCACTGAGGAGTCCGGTGGCCTCCCTCCTCACTGACACACGTCTAGGATTCAGGATCAAGGATCTGGATCAGATTCACCTCTGACTTTAAAAGAAGCCTTCAGCATTCACACTGACAGTTTGATTTATGGGTGTGGCGCAGCACAATTATTTTTTATGTCCTTGAGAAACCGGTTCACCTGGAGGCTTGGTGACGTAGTGAACGCCAGCAGTCGGCAGGTGAGCTTCTGTGGCAGGTGACCCAACAACAGTTCACACGACTGCTGTGGAGTTTTTACGGTGATAGCAGGGATTTATAAAGCTGGATGTGACAACAAGCTGTAGCTGCTCAAGGTTAGCACTGATCAATACTGCAACACATCTGCAGGTTGAGACTCAGGCCTGACAGTGAACGCCTCACCTGTAGGTTTCCATATAAATGTTCCACCTTTTGATTCTGTCTCATCTTCTTTATGTTTGCATGGCTGCACCACGTCTCCAGATCATTTTACAGACGCATTTCCCAAAAGTAAGTCTGAAGACGTTGATATCTTTTGAAGCAAATAATAATAATGTCTGTTCGGTCTGATGGAGCCACTGGAAGGTACGTTACAGTTTCAGACGGTTCAGGTGATTGAATCATCACAGTCATTCCTCTGACTGACTCTTGTTTCCAGCAGTTGTTCCAGGATCACTGGGTGGTGTTTTGGTCTGCTGACCGGTCTGATCTCTGATTTCTCTGTTATGATAAGAAGTCCAGTTTCATCGCATCACTTTCACCAGTCAGGATGTTTCTGTCGCCTGCTGATTGGACCAGTGAAGTTGTTTCTGGTTCAGGTTTAAATGAGTCCAGCTGGTCGGTCTGAGCAGTTTCTCCTCCTGGTGTCTGTTCGTCTGTCACTCAGGTCGGCACACGTCTTTGTTGTCTGCAGTAATTCAACTGGACATCAAACATCATGTTCACGTCTCTTCTCGGGCAGAAATGTGACGGCTGCAGTCGTGTTCTCATCTGAGGTGAAGATGGATTTCCATCTTTGCGGCTGTTGATGATCTGTTGATCGCATTCTTACATGAAGAAGAACAACTGATCCAAAAACAAAAAAAACAAGTACAAATGCACACGCGAGTCAACACACAGCTGAACAGTGAAATCGGCTGTTCATGAAAACATTCAGAGCTTCTTGAATGAGATTTGATTTATTGGATCTGTTGGGGCTCGGCTCCAGAGCACCGACTGCTGAGGCTCATGGGAACTGTAGTATTTAGAGTTGTGCTTAAAAGTTTAAAAGTCAAACAGGGAAATTGACCTTCTACTGATGTTACGACTCTTTAAAATTGGATGGTTGCTTTTCCAACAGTAATAAGAGTGAGTAACTCCAGACGGCCCCTCAGAGTCTCTGTTCACCTGTTCTGGTTGGTTTTTATCGTGTTTAACAGAAATAATTTCATCCTCCATGATTTCATTCCTCCTGCCCGTCGTCCTCCCAGCAGCCTGTCTGATGCTTCTGTGCTACATCAGGTAACATCTGCAGACAGCAGCATCAGACGTGAGACTCAGTGAACCTGTAGCACCATCTGGTGGATTTGACAGGACAGTGCAGGTTCTGTTCTGTCAGTCTGAGCTCCACTCGTCAGTCTGATCCTGTTAAATCCACGTTGAATCTGATTGAGTTGGTCCAGACCAGCTCCAGGGTTAACGATCAGCTAATTATCTGATACTCTGGTGATCTGCTGTGTTTTTGGAGCTACCTCTGAATTCTGAGCTCATTCTAAAAATGACACGTTTGACCAAAACACAAAAAATCAAACTTAAACACTGAAATCTTTCAACAGAGGAAACAGAATCAGGTCTGAGAGTCGTTGACATGATTCATGTATTAATCTGCATTTTTATTATCACCATCAAACCTTCATGTTCATGTCGACTTCCCGTCTGTCGCTCTCAGCTCCAAGCATTGTGATGACAGATAGAATTAAAAAAAAAACCCTAAAAAAATATATATTTCCATGTTTAAAAACAAATGTCCTGAAACAGCTGCTCAGTGGTTTATTGAGCAGGGCAGGATTATTGTCAACATTGTATTGAAAGTTCTTGAAATGAAACAAAATGAAGAGTGAACTGCTCAAACCTCACAGAAACACACACGTATGTATATTTACATGCTTAATGGAAGCAATACTTCAATAATCACAGTATGAAGAGCAATACAGACGAGTTCATCAAGAGAAACTATGCAGACTCGAGTTTGGTGAAGTGGTGAGAATACTGACGTGATGCACTACAGCGAGTCTACTGCCTACCCTCCAGTGTGTGTGTGTGTGTGTGTGTGTGTGTGTGTGTGTGTGTGTGTGTGTGTGTGTGTGTGTGTGAGAATCATTTTTGACGCTGGGACTTCAGACTGCTGGGAGAATATTTCCATCATCTCAGCGACTCATTACATGGTGTCGTTCACTGTTCCGGCATCCAGAGTGAGCGTCTGTCGCACCTTCAGTCATCAGCTTAGTAATTTAAAAGTCAATCAAACTTCTGTTGATATAATTAATGATATCAGTACCATCGTGTTCTATCACCTGCTGCAGTCTTGAGGTCTAAAGCTCAATAGAAATGTGTATTTCTGGCAAATAATGAAGAAAAACTTCAGCCATACCTGAATGTCAAGCAATAATGTGTAACTGTATTTTGGCTGTTTACTGCGTATACTCTGGAGCTGTGGCATGTCAGTGCAGGTTCTTATTCATGTGTTTTCATTTGGAGCCGTGTCATCAGCTTCCTGTTGTGTCTCGACCCGTCACGTGATCCCATACGCTGATGACACGCTCTTCTCCCTCCACGCCACCTGTTCTGGTTCCGGCCCTGGTTCTGTAAGTAACTGTGTTGATGAGTCTGTACAGGCCACAGGAACAACTGCTACAGATGCCTGATGAGCATCAGACGTTTTATCTGTTGATTGATCTGCATCATGATGTATAATATCTGGTTTGATATGCACTGCTCTCCCTTTAGGTTTAGTTACAGAGAGCATCTTTGTGTTTTAGGCTAAGCGTGTGGTGCTAGGTTACCTTTTGTTAGCGGGGTCTTGATTTTACTGACTATGCCACATTGTTCGTTTCCCAACAGGGTAAAACATTAAGAGGACAATTCTGTTTTTTCTTTTTACAACCTGAATGCAAACGTTTCAACTGTTTGGCTGTGACACATGTCTGACATTTATGACTGCTCGTTTTGCGTTTCCTGGTAATATTGTATCCTGGGATGTCTGGTGATTAAATGTTTATTCTGAGTAATGTGATAACTCAAGGTACTGATTGCTAATAATACAGTTATATGGCACAACACACAGTGAAAGTCCTGTAGCCACAGTCATATTTTGGGGGCTGGTGGACAAAACCAGTCCGCTGCTTGAACCAGCAAGTTGATTTGTCTTGTCAATTAATTAATATTTTCAAAGGGTACAAACACTCGTTAGCAAAATACTAACAAGCCAAACAGTTTTAACCTTGTTGGTTCATCTCACCTTTGAGCCAATCAGAAGTGTCTGTGTACTGAAGCTAACGAGTCTCCTGAGCTCACAAACCTTCAGCTACATTTTGTGGAACATAAAACCAGGAAACTGTTTTCAGAGTTGTATAAAAACAGAATTTTCCTTGAAATGGTCAAATGTTACTATGATGTTGAAAATGTCATAGTAGAAACATGTTATTTCCCAGCCTGCACCTGCATCAGTGCGCCGGCTCGGGTCAGTTTCTGTTGTTGTGATACGAAGCAGAACTGCTGCATCTCAAATGTCTTTGAAATAAAACTAAGAAATGGATTCGTTTGTTCTGGTTTCTTTCAAACTCCGTCTGCTGCTGGTCGAGTATTAAAGCATAATTAATAAAAGTGACAACTCAGACTGTCTCTGGCCACCTGTCATGGTCCTGGTGTCAGGTAGTTTTATTATCACGTGTCATGATCTGTTTCAAACTTCTTGTCTTTGTTTCCTCACCTCAGTCTGTCTCACCTGTGTTGCTTCTGTACCTGATGGCTTCCTGGTTTGTACTTCTGCTTTTTGTTGCCTGCCTTTTGTTCTCTGGATTTCAGCTTTATTTCCTTCAAGCTTACTTAGTTTTTCTGCAGAGGAGGATCCTGGTGTGTTGACAAGTGGAAATGGATTCATTTACATTAAAACATTTAGAAAAAAGCAATTAAACGTCTACATCTAAAATCTACATCCAAACAAATCTTTAAATGCAAATATTGTGAGAGTGTGTGTTGAGTAACCATGATGCCAGTGGACCCTTCATGAAGGAGAGGGAGGATGAATTACATTTGGAAGCATGTTTCTTCTTCTCTGGACGTTTTTCATTCTTTTTCAGAGCTGAGCAGAGGACGCGAGTGTCACGGGATCGTTTACATGCTGCACGTCTGCGTTGGGTCACCAGGTACCGTGACAGACGTCCAATCAGATGCTGGGACACTCTGACTGCTGGGAGTCGACTCGTCTGTTTGTTCGATGTTTTGGAGTATTTGTGTCTGTCAGTACTTCACAGATTAAAAGTGATGGGGGAGTGTTAATAAATGTATTTGTTCTTTAACTGTATTATCAGTCATAATTCATGTTACTTTTATCACATAAATAATATCATTATTAGACAGCTGTACCTTCTCATTTCTCTCTGTAAAGATCAGTGACTGCAGAGTCTTTGGGAGGGGAAGGACTCGACAACCTGCGACGTGACTGAGGAAAGTGACCTGTGAGTCACCTGTCAGCTGTTAGATCGGAGGAAGGGTTCAATCAGAATCTGGGAGTGTTGGCAGGTTTGGCTGTGAGGTGGCATGATGTCATCATCATGTGTCCTGTCTCTTCTCAGGCTGACTGAAGACAGGCTGTGGTGCCGGCGCTCTGGGAGGATGGATCTGTTTACAGAATCAGCTCAGATCTTCTGTGATGCATGATGATGCCAACAGAAGTGCTCTTAAATGACCACGATTCATTTCTACTGTCTCATACTTCACGTCAGCTGGCAGGGCCGTCACCTCCGGAGAGACGGAGTGATGCTCCTGCACCGGCTCTCTCTCAGTAGATGGCGCTGTTGTACAGGTGAGACGTGCAGATGAAACCAGTTTTCCTCCTGACACATACTGAGAGCTCACACACTGTGTCTGAGTCACAGTCCTTCTGCTTTATGGACTTTGTATTTATGTGCTCAATATCAAGTTGTACATTTTCACACAAGGAACCAGCCGACAGTCATGAATCTCTCTGACAGCTGACGGACTCGCTCCACTTCTCTCTCATTGTTTTACCTTTTTTTTATTTTTTACAGCATCATTTTTACACTTCAGCACCTCCTCGCTCGTTGTTTGGGATTTCTCTCCGGCTCTTCACAAACTCTGAACTTTAACAAGTGATCCCGGCTTCAGCAGCAGAAGTCGCCTTTGCTGTTTCCAGTCTGACGCCTTCACTTTCTCTGAGTGTTCTTCACTCGTCTGTCTGACCTCCTGACGGAACATCACCTTCCCTTCTTCACCTTCAGCTTCCTTTGTCTTCAGCCCGTCCTGAGCGTCTCTCATATAAAGTCCTCGGCTGTGACCTTCGGCACATGTCTGGAGTTGTTTTTCTTCTGTCATTTGGTTCCATTTTACAGCCGCTCATGTGACCAGGGACTGAAACACAGTCCTGACAACAGAAGGACTCATTCTGAAACTCTCCTGCAAACGTTCCGCAAGACAGTTTGTGACAGTTGCAACACTTCCATGAAAAGGTTCGAACAGACTCATGCCAGCTCGTACTGAATCTCCCTGGGAGGTTTGGATCTGTTCCAGCAGACGGTCTTTCTGTCAGATATGATCCTCCTCTCCGCCCACACAGACACCCAGGACAGGATGGTCAGCACCTCCTCCTCCTCCTCCTCCTCCTCCTCCTCCTCCTGCTGCTGCAGACATCTTCTCCTCTCTGTCCGTCTGCTCGGTCCACCACCAGCCTGTCTGTCTGCACAACATGGGTGACGGATGCCAGACTTATTTTATGTATTGCTGTTTTTATTTTAGACCTTCAGGGTCCATCTGGACTGACTGCAGTGGATTGAGATCACCTGTGTGCAGGTGTGCAGTCTGACTCCTGATCGCTGAGTGACAGCAGCTTGGGTCATTCCCCTCTCAGCCAATCAGGTGTGACGACGCCCTCGTGTGAGTGACAGCAGCTTGGGTCATTCCCCTCTCAGCCAATCAGGGTGTGACGACGCCCTCGTGTGAAGGCAGAAGAGAGGTGGAGGCTGACACACCCGGGTCACTCTGGTTCTGTCCTCACTCACTGCAGGTCTAATTCAAACAGCCTGTCAGACAGCGACTCGGTTCTGTTTAGGTCCAGTTCAGATTCCTTTACTGTCCTTTTCTTCCTAGTTGAGGGAAACTGGGAGACCAACACTTCTCATTGTTTGTCTTCACTGAGCTCTGACAGCCGAGCCCCTCTGTACTCATTCAGTTTGTTCCCGTTACGTTACGTTACATCAGGAATGTCAGTGGCTGTACAAGATGAAATACTGAGTTCCATTATTCTCTGAAGAGGCATTTTAATGGTATAAAGTCTGTGTGACCGTTGGGATTCCCCTTTAAATAAATGTTTTGTTTCTGTCTTCATGTGGTTTGTGGTCTGTGTGGTGTGAAGATGTGATGTTTTACCCTTACGTCATGATTTCTGCAGCCCAGGCCCACAACAGTGACGTGACATCAGGCGACGTCGCCATTTTCTCTCTTTCTTTCTTCTTTCTCGGGCAAATCTTGGGATATGTGAGGCCAAGAACGATCGTAGCAGTACGTCCTTCATAAACAGGGAAAAGGAGCATTTGGAGGATCCCTCAGATTGGCGCAGCCTTCATGTGACGTAGCTCCTCTGATGCAGATCCTGAACTAGGACGCAGCTACAGGCTCTGTTAGAAACACGTTTCATCAGGCAGAACTTAAAGCTCATTTTGCTCTTGAAAGTTTTTACAGTCTAAGTATCAACTGTAAATGTCCTTTAAGTCAAACACCCAGCGCACCTCGCTAACATGCTACCTATCCAGCATGTTGTGTGGAGTGTTCTGCTTCGTGAATCAGGGATTTTTCAGTTTTCCTCAGACTGAACCTGGACTCAAGAACCAAACATCCATCTCAGACTGAACGATGAGCCGCTACATGACTGTGAATTGCCACAATTTGTGATAACTGATTTTGAAAATTGGACTGAATCGACGCTGCTGAGAAACGTCGCCGTGTCTGCGCTGCTTCTCAGGGATGATGATTGGGAGCCGACTGCTGATTGTTTGTTCGCTCACAGAGCTGATTCGGCTCTCAGAAGCTAAATGACTTTGTTTTTTTTCGACATGACTTTAACGCTTTCAATTTTAAAGTTCAGTTTTACTGTGTGATTAAAAATGTGCATCACCCTGTCAGATGAGCACCCGCAAACTAATCAATATGAATTATGTGACATCTAACTCGTACAAATTCCTGACGGACTGAAGGGGAGTGTTGTGTTTGTCTGTGTGGAGATGAAACTCAGGCATCAAATGTATTAAGTTATCTTCTGTAATGAGAATCCCTTTGACGAATCAGCCCGTCGCTAATGAACAAGTAACAGAAGCTGTGGAGGGACTTTAATGAAATAGGAAGTTTTAAACGGGTTACAGCAGCTCATTCTGTCGTCATTACAACCTGTTTAGCCTCACACACGTTCAGGAGTGACGTGAAGATCAGGGGAATATTAACAACAGACACCCGAGACAAATCACATTCAGACAAATCACATTCAGACAAATCACATTCAGACAAATCACATTCAGACGAGGTCACGTTTCACCACAGGAGAGCGTCGTGAACACGTGAACAGACATCAGCTGGTGTTCTTCTGTCCAGATGCACTGATGTCAGTTCATGAATCATCACTGAATTCACAAAAAGATGGACAATATGAAAATAAAATGGCTGCTAGCAAGCCAGTTAGCTTTATTAGCTAACTTGATAAAATGTTTTACCAGTTGAAGCAGAAGATTTAACTCTTTGTGTGCAAACAAAAATCCACGTTGGCTCTTTTTCACCAAGATAATCACCAACCACAGGTGGTGCGTATAAAGATGCTAACTAAACGACATGATTGGTGCACAGGTGAGCTGAGGACGGTTATAATAGAAGATCTAAAATGTGCCGTTTCATGACAACACGATGAATCTCACTGTCGACCGACTGCAGGACTGAACTCCACAATCCTCATGTTGTTATTTACACGCAGGTTAAGATTTTTTATCTTTGGCAGCGTTCTGATGTTTCACCTCATGAAGACGCTCGCTGACACACCTGTGATCCGTCATCTCCCATCAGCCTGATAACGACCTGATCATTTGAATCAGGTGTTGATGCAGAGAAACGTCTTCATGATACTTCTTAAAGTTCACATGATAGAAATATGACTGTCTTTGTCTGCTGATCTGCACCAGCTTCTTCTCTGTACTGAAAACAAAGAAGGCTGAATTTAATCTGTGTTGCTGTAAAATGTAAGAACATGTGAACTAAACGCAGTTGGCTGTGTGAGCCAGCCGCCCCTGATAGTATTGGCAGCCTCCCTTTGCTTTTTGGAGCGTTGTTCACACATTTGTTTTTTCTGTCCTCGTCCTGGCTGAAGACAATCTGCACATTAAATCCTGCGAGAGACCAGTTTTAGAACAACCAGGATAAACAGCCAAAACTGGGCTCAGCAGCGCCGGTCGGTCTGTTCAGCGCCAAGCTGTAATGACCAAACACTTCCTCCGGCTCTGGAATGAGACTTTGATTCACACAAACAGCTTACATGTGCCTCCTCTTCTTTTACCTCTTTACCCCGTCATCCAGCCCTGCGGCTCTAATTACCCGGACACACGGGAGGACGTCCCTGGCGACGCAGCGCAGGGACGAGGAGAGGAGGGAAGTCGCTGGGGAGGAGTGTTTGTTAATGAGATGGATCAGACTTGGCAGGCAGCAGAGCCTGGCAGCAAACTGTGGACACACAGAGACGGACGCTCGAATCTGTGAGCTCCACTCACACTTAACCAAACAAATCTGGAGCAACAGCAAAGACCTGGACTGTAAATAGCCTCCGAGTCCATTTTAGAGCCGCGGGATTATCTGCATTTTCATACCGTCAGTTTGATAAAGCCTCAGTGAAGCATATGTGCAGCAGGGCTGCTATCGTGGTGGAGCAGAGAGAGGACGGACAGAATCCTCAGCAGCACGAATCACCGGGCAGAGAATATCTGGCCACACCCCCAACGGTGATGTCACAGCAGCTGTTTTGATTTGAGCCCACTCAACATGATATGATGTTAGCAGTTAGCATTTCTGCAAACACACCCAAGGTTGACATTTGTAAATATCACCGTGTCATTACACACTCGCTTCACAGACGCAGGTGAAGGTGGAGTCGTTCAGCCAGCGCAGCAGCCAATCAGCAGGCAGCAGGCCGAGCCACTACATGTGGCGGCGACGACAACAGGTATATCAGGACCTGAACCTGAAAAGAGCGTTCACGCACAGCTGAGACGGGAGAGGAATCAAAAAAATGAGCCTAAAGAATCGTTGAGATGATGACTGAACATCACTTCCTGGGTCAACTTCCTTTATAGCTGTTTATGTCTGAAGTCCATATTTCCGAGTCAGGATTCCCAAATTCAGATGTAAATGCTTCCGAGTGTGTTTGTTCCAGAGACTCCTGGACTCCAGCAGGTTGGGGCCTGAAATAAAAGGCCGGAGGATCGAGGCTTCTAAATAAACGTGGCAGCACAAACTCTGCAGCTCTGACGTCGTCTGTGTTTGGCGTCTGCTGGATCTTGCCTGAGGTTCTGACCCGGATCACTTTCCCCTTGCACTTCTCTGTCTGGGTCATTTCTGTGCAGTGAAATGAAGCTTCATCCCACTGTGTGCTGGTGAAGTACAGAGCGAGGTGATGAAATGGAGCTGGGAGCTGGAAGAAGAAGCTTCCATTAATCCAGAATGATGACGAAGCCCATCTGAAGTCGCTGCAACCCACTTGGAGTCGAGCCATCCGAGGCTCGGCTCGGCTCGGCTCGGCGCCTTTTAAACTGATAGTATAAATGCAAATCAAAGTGGCATGGTTTGACTTGGCAGAGCAGGAGTTCTCTCTGCCTTCACTTCCTGCCTCCCCTGATACGAGTCGAGATATTTCCGTCTCGAGCAGTGAACCCACTCCGACCTCGGAGCAAAGCTAAATCTCTACCCACTAAAATCCCGTCTTTTTCCTTCAGCCAACCATGAATGAGGCTCGTCCTGCAGTTAGTTTCCTCCCCAGCAGCCAGAGACAGACGAGCAGAGTGACGCCGACAGCAGATGAGTGGCAGCCGAGTGCAGAGCTGCAGGACGGACGCCCTCCGGCTGTCGCTCACCTCAGATGGATCACATTTAGCAGCTTTCACCCCTGCATGCTCCATCCTGTTCTCCATTTTCTCATCTCCACTGCCTACACACACACACACACACACACACACACACACACACACACACACACACACACACAGCGTCCACTCCTGTCCATCATATTATCTGCTCGGCGAGGCCACATCTCCTGTCTGCCTGCCTTCAGTGTCGGAGGCTCTTAGAGGTTCATCACTTTATCGGTCCACTCAGGGCTCGGCGCTGATCGTCTGATAAAAATCACATCATGGTTTCTGTCCAATGACACGCCTGAAACTGCTCCGGGGCCAAAGCCATTAGCTTCTCTTCATGGTTGTTTTCACTCAGGTCCTCAAACACTGCAGCTGTTGACTGGAATCATTTCATTCCCAGGAGGCTTCAACATCTTTCACATCGTCATGCACTCACGTAACACTGTGCTCGATGTAGCCACAGTGTGTACGAGCTAATGTAAAGACAAACTGGTCACAGTGGAAATGAAGTGATGTTGTTGGCGGCACGCTTCAAATGTTTGACTGCAGATGGATTTAGACACTCAGAGGAACAGTGACGATGTGAACCAGGACCAGACGGACATCTTTCTGAATCCAGCTGTGGTTTAACAGCAGTGTGTTTGTAGATGGACTGTGTTTTTATTTCAAAGACAGGTCTGGGATCTGCTTAGCTTAGCACAAGTCTTTACTGGAAGCAGCCTCAAACTGCTAGCCTAGCATAGCCAGTCCAGGTTTGTCTGTATCTCACGATGAACTGGTTGTTGGGTGGAGGGCGACACGATGAAGACAACCCAACTGCACATGTACATAATTATTAAATAAAACCTTCTTATTAAATTGGTTGCTTGATAATGTCCTAATCTCAGCAACAAAACATTTCAATAAGATGTAAATGAGTGTTTATTCCTCCAGAGCTGCCGGCTCTGTTGATGCTAACAGTTCATGAATCCCAGTCTCTGCTGTCCGTATCTTACGCCTGTAACTGCACGGAAATACTTATTTTTCTTAAGCAAATATAGGACAAATATCTAAAATGCCACAAACAGCGAGGAGAGGATCAGGTTCAGCTCACGTACGGTTGTCATGAGGAAATGAGCTGTTCAGACTTTTTTTCCTCACCAGGCAGTAAATGTGTATTTCTGCACTTTAACGTGGCGTCTGGAGGAGAATAACTCTCTCTTTCACTAACATTTCACTAACTGCAGTCCTTTGTTCGTCCATTCAGTCTTCATAATGCAGTCGATATGTACGGTGGTATACTGAGATCCAGCACTAGTATTCTGTTGATTAGCATGTAAACTGCCTCTCTGCAGCTCAGACGATCTTTTTCTGTAATTCAGTCACAAGCTTCTGTTTTTCATCTCCTCCTCCTCCTCTGGCATCCTTCATCCACTTACCTTTAACCCCATCTTCTCCCATTTCCTCCGACTAGATCCCATTACCACCACCCCCTGTGTTTCTGCGTCCCCTCCTCCACCTGACACTCTCCTACATCCATCTATTTTTTCCTCTCTCTGTCTCTGTTTGTGTCTAAATCACACACGAGTGCCAGCAGGACTCATCCACGCCCTCCATTACCTGCCCCCCTGCCTTCCTGCCATTTTTCACTTATTTCCCAGGTTCCCCGTCTCTCCGCGGCGTGCTGATCCTCTCCTGTGGTGTGTGGAGGTGTGCGGAGCGCGGCCCGCAGCTTCTTCTCCGCCTTGTTACATTCAGAAATAACTTCCTGTTACCTGAGTGTCGAGGCAGAGATCTGAGATGGGCGGCGCCGTCACTTTCACCGCGTTCTCACTTTCATCCTCCACTTTCCACCTCGCTCTCTGTTGTCTCTCCGGCTTTCCTCTTGCCTTCTGCTTCACACTCTGTTTACCGTGCGTGTTCGTTCCTCATCTTTCCAATCTCCTGACAAATATTCAGTTTGTCATCTCCTCTCCTGCTCGGCCTCCACGTCTCCGGCTCAGCTGCAGTGTCTGTAAAGAGGTCTGCGTCTTCAGATGAGTAACAAACTAAACTGGACGTCGCTCATGTCACAGTCTACTTGCAGCAGTTGATTCGGCAGCTGCCATTAACGCTAATGACTCATCATCACTCGTGCAGTTGTCATGACAACAGAAACGGAGTTATATGTAATCAGCTGGAGTGTGTGATCAGCTGGTACTAACCTGCAGGATCCACATGATGATGGTGAAGTGCTGGAACCAGAAGAAGCGGGACTTGTGTTACATGTTGTCATGGTTACAGCGGCACAGGAAATGCTGAGACGCTGCAGAAACACGTCCCGTCCACGGAGGACACATCCTGCCGTCATCAGGAGAAGAAAGCAGCTGGTTTTACAATCATGAGCAGCAGACTCTGAGACGATCACAGCCCGCGGCGCCTTCCGACCGTCCTGGAGCTGGACTCTGTGTTTATAACGCGGATGCTCGGTGCTCACATCACCGTCTTCTTGTTGCTGCTTACATTCACCCTGATGCAAAGATAAAGACCTGATCCTGTTGGGCCACGGTTTAATCTTGAGTCTCCTGACAGAGGAAGTTTAGCTGCCAGTGCTCTCAGTAATTCTCATCTATTTGTGTTATTCTTACTTTTGAATGTGAGTCTTTACAAGCGTCATGTTGTGGTTGTGAGTCGGCCTGCTGCAGTCCATCGTGTCTTCCCTGCAGCCTGTGGATCAGATCCTAATGAGCAGGTTATTGAACAGATCGTGACTCTGATGAGGATGTTTTTGAAAAGTCAGTTCTTTGGTAAAGTTTGTAGCCTGAATCCTTGAGCAGCGCTACACTTTGCTGTATATTTAGAATATCCTGTCTGCTTATCAGGCGACCCCACACAGAGTGTAGAGCCTTTACTTCAGTGAACGTACCGATCCAGCAGCGTGGTTCGACTTTATTTGGCTTAAGATGGAGGAGGATTTTCTCCACACATAAAGAAGGCTTCATCCTTCAGTTTATCACAAACAACTGCGGAGGCATGATTTTACCTGCACGGGAAGGGGATGGAAAATGATCTGCAAAGAAACTAAACTACATCTGGCAGAGGAGAAGTGTAAAGTTGACATTTAGAGGTTTTTTTTCTTGATGATCCTCTGGTGGAGTTCTGCAGAACAGGTGGAATATCAGCGAAACTCCTCTGTGCACCAACATTACAGAGCAGCCTCTCCAGGTCCGAGCCAACATCTGAATCCTTAAAGCGATCAATGCTTTTATCATTTATGGCATGAATCAATAGTCCTTCCCAACTCGGCAGCTCCTCCTTTCTTCAGTGTTATTTCCAGTTACCCTCGTACTCAGGCAGCGGATCAGGCTGCCCCGAGGCATCAGTGTAATGGGAAGTGTGGCGGGCCGGGCAGCAGGTCGATGGACATTGATCCGCCTCATTATTCCGCTCCATCGAACGCTCACCTCGGCCATTAACGGCTAAATAAAAACCAAATGCTCTCCTGCTCTAACTCTCAGTAATATTCCGGCGCTCTGCTCTACCTCTGCTCTTCATTGTTGTTTAAAAGCTGCAGCACTTTATCGACTCTTTGTTTAGGCGGTGTGGCTCGCCGTTCCGGAGAGGTGGAGGTAATTACCGGCTGTTTTAGCTTTGGTGGGGCTTTCGGGTGGAGCAGAGGAACCCAGGAGGCGACGGTCGATGGCGCCTGGCACCGCGGCGCTCCTATCAAGAGACCAGAGATCCAATTCAAACTCTCAACTTTCCACTTTCGTGCACCTGGGGAGGAAGGAAGGAAGGAAGGAAGGAAGGAAGGAAGGAAGGAAGGAAGGAAGGGTACAGGCTGTTAGTGCGGCATCTCTCTGCACTGTGGGGAAGATCTTCACCAGGACACACACACACACACACACACACACACACACTGTCAGTATCAAACCATCACATCAGTAACTCAGCTGCTCCTCGATCTGTCCTCTGGTTTCTTTCTATCCTCCAGGATTTAAACACACGTTTCAACTTCAGGAGCAACTTTAGATTCTTTTTCACTCACACAGTTTTAATCATTGTTCCACACTTTTCTCTCATTTTCTCAAGTTCGTTCTGACACAACACAAGTCTCGTCTGATCCTTTTCCTCTGGTGCTTCCCATCTTTGCAGCTGAAGAATAAACAGACGTACATGTTGGATTCGGACACATAATGTGTGTAAACCAGTCAGCAGGTTGCGGCATCATCGTCTGTGGCGTTCATTAAAGTGAGCGAGGATGCAGCGTTCTTCAGTCTGTGCACTGGAATCAGTTCCACACTTTGCGAAAGACTTCCTTAACTCACAAAATCTCACCAGTTTCAAATGAACTAACCGTCGCTGCACTCGTGCGTCCGTGCATTCTTCTCGTTGGTATGGATGTTAAGTAAAGCAACCACTAGAGGACGCCACCGTCCAGTCGCATGACCTCTCCTCAGAAAGCTTCACCAAGTGAACTATCAGCTACATAATCCAGCCTGAAGATGTTGACGATGGGAAACATGAACTCGAGTGTTTAGCTCAGCCTCCGCTCGCTGCCGGCCCGGCTGCAGACTGATGAGCTACAGACACCAGAACCAGCAGATCCCACTGGAGAGGTGTAAGATATGAGCGAGTGGAAGCATCTTTTAAGGCTTCAGCTTCGTTCCTCACACTTGGACATGATCGTATTTGTAATCTATCAGCGTCTCCTGAGTGCTGAAGGATCCATCAGAGACTCATCCTGAAGGTGAAGCTTCACCTCGGCTGTAGAACTTTACCTGACTTTTTACTTCATGCTGTGTGTGTGTGTGTGTGTGTGTGTGTGTGTGTACGCACACTCAGTTTCTTTATTTGTGCTCATATTCGTGTTTACAGCGAGATAACCTTGACAGCTCTAAAATCTACCATTTTTTATTATTTCAGCAGCGTTGTGTGTGCAGCCAGATAAGAAGCCTTATTTGGGATAAATCTGAGCAGCACAAAGCTACTTTAAACTCCAGGAAGGCGGATAAACACATTAGAAGATGGTAAAAGCGTTGATAAGCGCGGCGGGTTTCTCTGAGCATAATGCTGTTTTGCTGTTATCAGGGAGGAAATACAGAAGATAACAGACATGAAAGGAAAGTGACTACAGCTCAGATTCCTCAGCTGCTCACATCACGGCTCGACTCGCGTCTGTCCTCCGAGGAAACTCTTTCTACAAGCTCCCTGACAGACGCAGAGCAGCAGCGTACAGCCGGGAAACACATAGCAGACTCACAAACGTCTTCTGTGTCCTCATCAGACCGTGAAGTCATTGTTATTATGGCTGTGATTGGTTAGTTACCCAGCAGGCATTGGGTTTACATGGAGGACAGGGATGCAGCCAGAGAGAAACACTTTACAGGTGCAACTCTGCATTTTATAATTTCAGATATATAGTGAGATACAATGTCAGCAGCTAACGTTGCTTCACACCACATCTCTTGGTGTGCTGAAGCATCCAGAGTTCCTTTGACTGGAGCCAAGCCCAGCTGAAGAACAACCCCACACCATGATCCCCCTCCACCAAACTGTACACTCGGCACAATGCAGTCAGACAAGTACTGTTCTCCTGGCAACTGCCAGACCCAGACTGCTCCATCAGGCCAGATGGAGAAGAGCGATTCATCACTCCAGAGAACGTCTCCACTGCTCTAGAGTCCAGTGGCAGCGTGCTTTACATCGCTGCATCTGAAGCTTTGCATTATGCTGATGTATAACTTGGATGCAGCTGCTCAGCCATGGAAGCCCATGAAGCTGTCTGCTCTCCCTGACCAGCCTGAACCTAACCAGAGCATCAGCTCAGCGGGACAAGAGAACATTTCAACCTAAACAGTCACATGTTTTACATATCTGTGGTTAGCTTACTGTCCTAAGCTAACATTTATTCTGACAGCTGGGTTGCAAAATTGTACTCCAGTATAGAAGTGAAGTAAATGTGTTAAGGCGGCAGTGTAGCTGCAACACACACACACACACACACACACACACACACACACACACACACACGCTGGTCACGCATCACCCAGAGCGACCCAGCAAGAAATAATTCAATCAGATCTGGTTTGAGACCCGGCAGGACTCTCCAGGTGCTCTGACTTCATGCACAGAAGGCCGATCAGTTACTACGTCTGAGGTGTAATTGTGAGTGTGAATGGCAGCAGTTTCAGATGACAGATGGAGGGTTATCTTGTTGCTGTTTGCACCTCATCTGCTGCCATCAGAGGAACATAGTAGACTTAGACTTTCTTTTGTTGTCATTCAAATTACACTTTACAGTGCAGTTTGGCTTCAGTGGCTCAGGATAGTGCAGGATAAAAACAACAACATATATTTAAATAAATTAAAGCATATAAATTTTGGAAGTTGGAAAGTGGGATGAAGGGAAGCAGAGTTCACAGATTTGCCTTTAGCTTAGCTGTTAGCACCGCTCGACAGGCGTGCTTCCATCACACCGCCTCGGCTTGCGTCTCTGTTGGCCTGTGATGCTAGCAGCGTCCACAGCAGCTGGGTCTTGTTGGTGTAGCACTCCGAGGATGGAAACACTCCCGAGCAGTCGCGTCTACCGAGCCGAAGTCACTGGATGATCCCAAATCCAGCAAGAGATGACGATCACATATATCTTAGGCAGCAGATCTTGATAAAAAACATACTAAACTATTATGAGCCAGTGTAGCCGCAGCTGCACAGGGCGCCGCCATCTTTGGAAGATGGGTTTTTTTTCTGTACATTTTGAGTTAGAAATGTTATAACAGACCCACATAAGAAAAGTGGAGCTCCGGTCGACACTCTGACTAACTGCAGTGTGCTCTTACCTCCTGACCCCCCCGGGCGACTTCTCTCTGCACTGATCAGGAGTCTGTTGGCGCTCCGACCTCAGTGACTCAGCGCTGAAAATCCATGAAAAGGAATCAGGAGTGCAGAGAAATCCACATCATGTGTGTCGTTCAGGGTTCATCTGTGGAGAGACGAGAGCAGCTAGAGGGAGCCGGAATCAATGGAGCGGGAAATTAGGCCTTAATTAATAAATATTTGTATTCAGCACATCCACCGCTGCAGGAGGAGACACCTGTGTGCATACTAAACATGACACACACGCACACACACACACACACACACACACACACACACACACACGCACACACGCACGTGCACACGTGCACACACAGGATTATATAACATGTTATCAGCTGTCTGCTTCCTCTCACACACACATTGATACAAAACCCTCAGAATATATAAAAATAACTCGTTCCTCTGTATTCTGTTCTTATCACTTCCTGTTCCACTCGACTCCTGGAGTGTAATTAACTCTCTGTCTGTCTCTGTCTGTCTCTCAGTGTCTCTCAGTGTCTCTCACACTGCAGTGTGACGCTGGTCTTCAGACAGGTGAATGTGTTCTGGTGGTAACGAAGGTGAATTCTGTGGGATATTCATTCGTCACGCTGTCAGAGAGGTTGTTGCTCATTTGGGGCTTAATTCCTTCAGTAACGAGGTGACGAGGTGTTTCAGGTGGACCGTCTGCACAAACACACGTCACACCTGAAACTACAAGTGATTTCTGACGGAGGGGAGGCGGTCGACCTCCACCACACAGACCGAACATCGTGTCGCCGGTCGGCTCTGTTGTGTTTTTAGCTCCCAGTTAGCTTCACCTCCACCATGAATACTGACAGAAATTCTGCAAATGTGTGACATAAAGACGAGCCACTGACGAGGAGCACCAGACACACTTCACGCCTGCGTCTGTCCTGCAGGAGGGCGTGGAGCTAGCATGGCAGCTTCAGACTGACTGCTGTGTTAAACGTGTTGATTGTGAGAGCAGGTTGTTTGCTGTCTGAACAGTTAGAAGAGGAAAAATCTCCCATAA
This sequence comes from Sparidentex hasta, assembly GCA_030272975.1. Lineage (NCBI taxonomy): Eukaryota > Metazoa > Chordata > Actinopteri > Spariformes > Sparidae > Sparidentex > Sparidentex hasta. The sequence continues at coordinate 33,676 of JARJLU010017528.1, forward strand.
AATGTTTTAAAAGAGGAATAAAATGGAAGAAACCTCAGGAAGAGCGACAGACGAGTGACGGCTGAATGATACTGTGCTCTTTGAAAACTGTAACTTGTGTGTCATAAAACAGACCATAATAAATCACTGATGCTGATGTGTTCATCAACAGTGTTGGGACGAGGAGGAGGGATACGCTGTTCTGTAAATAGTTCTGTCACATAACTCATGAATATTCTGTGGATTCTACATTTCTGTTTGTGTTTGAGATACGAGCTCATGATTCAGCTTCAGAGGAGCGTTATGAGTCACCAGTCAGGTGTAATCAGGTGTGACACAAAGCAGAATGACGTCACAGGCTTTTACAACAAGTCATCACCTCCTCGTAACAATGTGGCGTCTCTACCGATGGAAATGTGTCGCCAAACAAATAAAAAAAGCTCGTCTGACGCGACAGCCTCGTTCATCAGAGAGCAGTCGCCCACCAGCAAACACGCCTCTTATGAAACATGAAGAACATTAATTTCCAGCTGCGGAGGTGACAGCAGATTCTCAGGGGGGCAGTTCGCCTCAGAGTGGCTTCCTGGGAGCGCTCAGGTGGGAGCGGTGACAGCCGAGCGGCCGCCACGACTCATTCGCTTGTAAATTGGGGGAAATAACACGAGCAGATGTTCTCATTATTTCTACTCGGCCCCGGAGCATCACTACCAGCCAGTGTTTCAGGCAATTTCCCACAGCCAGACCCTCTCATTTCACAGAGAGCTGTGTCCCTCGCTGCTGCTGGCGACAGGTAACAACAGGTGACATGTGACTCCGGTCAGGTCGGCTACAAACCTGTGTGTATCCACAGACACTGTCAGGGATGAAAGCTGTGCAGGGGTCAGTCTGAACACTGTTACTGCAGTGTGATCACTTTGTTTCTCCATCTCAACGTCATTCTGAGGGAATAAAGTCACATTTTTTTAAACGATTTACATTCTTGTCATTCTTCAGTTTCTTCTACATGCTTTCAGTTCCAAACATGTTTAGCTTAGCTTAGCTTAGCTTAGCTTAGCTTAGCTTAGCACAGAGACAGGACGACTCTGCTCACCCGGTTCTGTTGAACGTGTCCTATGAACAGCTGTGCCACATGAAGTCAGCTGTTAAAGTGCATTAAGCCCTTCAGACGACGCTGATCTGGGACCAGTGACTGCATGAAGCTGACGATGTCTGTACAGAACTATGAAACTGGAGGAAACTGAGTCTTGGACGTGTCGACGTGTTTCCTGCCAAAACAAAATACAACACGTTGAAAAGTTTGGAGATGCTGGAGCCTGATCGCTGCAGCTCGTGTCAGAAATAGAATTTCTTCTTCCAGTCAGATCCGAACACACTGACATGAGATACGTGTTTGGATTCAGTGTGACTTCATCATTATTTAATATACGTCCAACAAAATAAAACCTTCAATTAATCAGCTCTGAAATCAATAAAACAGTTAGAGAAAGACAATGACACAGTGAAGCTGGGGGATAAACCGATCAGTGTTTTCAGATCCACTGAAGCTATTTGTGAACATTCATCACAGGATTTCCATCATTTTGGCAACAAACTCAAAAGTTTGAAAGTTTTGGTCAACCTGTTCTAGTTGTGTGTTTCCATGGTGACATTATTAATAATTATTGATGATGATGAACAATCTGATCTCCTGCAGTGAAAAGTCTTTTTAATCTTTATATGCAAATGGACAAGTGGAAAGTTATGGAGAATAATTCTGAATATCTAAATGATACTTTAGTCAACAATGATTATGATTCTTTACATCATAGTCGTGATGACTGTAATGAAAACGAACTCACAGTTTTTACTTTACGTATTTTAGCATTTTTGGAAATGCAGAAATGTATTTTGGAGCTAAATTTGTCTGAGAGAGTTTTACATTAGAACTGGCTGAGTGTGTTTGTATGTTTTGTCCTCTTCTTGTCTCCTGACAGTCCGTCCTCGTCTCCGTGATGCGTCCCAGTTAGTCTGTCAGAGTGTCTTTAATCCAGTGAGTGACGGTGAGGAGGCGAGAGGAATCCACCACAACAGGACGGCTGCCGCTCCTCTGAACGTAAAACAAACCGACCGGCCCGGCTGACAAATGTTTGCCAGCCTCACGTCCGCCCACTCGCCGTACATCAGGCGCGCTCCAAGCGCCGTGTTTGCCGAATTGAATCAGCGCCCGTGGTCTCGTTAATGTGCAGCATCAACAAGGCTTAACGGGAGCCGGAGCTTTGATTGGAGCTGGTGTGGCTCGACAGTAATTCCCTGGCAAACAACGCTATCAGGAACGCCAATGACCAGGCTCGGATTAGTGCTGACTAAAGTATAATTGAATTTCCTGTACAGTTAATTTAATTGGGCTAAGTGTCGCTGCCATAGTTTGTTTAAGGGTTTGATGCGTCTGCACAGAATCTCTCAGCCTGCTCACACCAAAACACCAAAACCTGAAGAGTCTGAATCACATCGCATGATTTAATGTGTCCAACTCTATTTCTTATAAGGAAAAACTCAACAGCTCAGATGCTGCACATGACACACAGTTCACCTGCTCATCGTTAGCATGTTAGCAGCCTAGCTTTCATCAGTCAACAACTTCAACACGTCATCGTCTTGATTCCAGAGTCGTTTGGTTTACGATCTATTTTCCTTCAGAATATCTTTGAATCTGCCGAGTGCTGATGATGGATGAAGACGCAGAAACACTGAAAATTTCTTTGTTGGTAAATTGTTCTCATTAACGTCCTCGGGGCCGTTAATGACTCATTAACGCGGCTCCGTGTTTTCTGCAGTGTGATCTCGACGCGTCGTCACAGAAACTCCAAACAAGACGAGTCACGGGTCGATGAGGCTGCGGCGCTGATGGGCCTGAAGTGCAGTGTGGGTAATTAGGCAGCCCAGACTAATCAACCGTCGCTCTCCTCCTTCTCTTTTTAAGAGAGGGGCAGATTAACAGCTGTGTGGTTCTTTAATGTGTTTCACTGAATCGAACAGGCGCTCTGCTGAAGTTTCACCTGTCAGCTCTCATCACAGCACACACCTGCAGAACACACTCCGCCGTCTGAAAATGACTGATCACCGCTGAAGTCATGGAAGTGATTAACAAAAACCTTAAACTGATCAAACACAGTTTACTCTGTCAGCTGTGATCCATGCGGACGGCCGTTTGGACCAATCAGCAAGTCGGTGGAGCTCTGCTGTGACTTCATCAGATTCACTGACATTTGGAAGCCGATTCTCAGATTTACAGTCAAAGTGTTTCAATTCTTACTGTGGATGTTGTTCCACCTTCTCTGTCTCTGTCTGCTGAACAGGGAGCAGATCTTACATTTCTGTTTAACACCTGAACACACCTGCAGGAATTATGACATCACAAGTAGCTCAGAGTCAATAGCGGTCCAGTGTGACGAGGACACCTGAAGCCTGCAGGTCACCAACACTTCTGTGACGATTATTCCTCTGTCCGAATGTCAGGACAGCCGAATCACTCACCATCTTCCACAAAAGACTCCACCTGTTCAGACTTCACCTCGACCCCGAGAAACTAGAAGGTCGGACATCTACAACGCTGCAGTTTTCACCCAACATTAGACTGTTTCTGCAGGGGATTAATCCACACTTGGTGCTCTACTGAGTGTTGGTGGCAGCAGGACAGTGTGTGTGTGTGTGTGTGTGTGTGTGTGTGTGTGTGTGTGTGTGTGTGTGTTCATGCTGATAGAGGAACAACACTGTGGCTCTCTGATGTGTTTTTAATGGAGCTCTATGTCACAGAAGCAGCAGATCCATCAGGGTTTGTTGATGATAATACGAGTGCAGAAAAAACACCAGTGTTGTTCTGAGTTGTAACTTTCACACCGACATATCTCACGACTCCCTGCAGGAAGTAAACTCCAGGTGAACTAACACTTTGCCCTCAGACAGGATGATAAGATGCAGGTTTGCAGCCATTTCTCTCTGCTGCTGCGGCTCCTTTAAGTGGTTCTCCCTGTGGATGGAGCAGAGTGGAGTAATATCCCCCATGGAGGCCGGTGGGACTCCAACAGGACTTTCTCCAATAGCTCAGCGTGAGAATAAATCTCTTCAGAGTCACGGTCGATTCATCACGGTACAGAGGAAGCTGGGAAAACATCACCTCCGTGGAGGACACGAGGACACACAGTGACATCAGAGGGAGGAACCAGCTCTGCCCGACAACACTGGAACAAAACAGTCTGGAGTGACAGAAAACTGAGCTCTTGCTCCTAGTTCAGCTGACGTTAATGTGAACTTACAGCACCAGTCAGCTCCAGTCTCAGTCCCAGTTCCAGATCCAGTACCAGCTCCAGTCTCAGTCCCAGTTCCAGATCCAGTACCAGCTCCAGTCTCAGTCCCAGTTCCAGATCCAGTACCAGCTCCAGTCTCAGTCCCAGTTCCAGATCCAGTACCAGCTCCAGTCCCAGTACCAGCTCCAGTACCAGCTCCAGTATCAGATCCAGTACCAGCTCCAGTCCCAGTATCAGATCCAGTACCAGCTCCAGTCCCAGTATCAGATCCAGTACCAGCTCCAGTCCCAGTATCAGATCCAGTACCAGCTCCAGTGGCATCATCCTCCAGTCTCACGTGACGGAGGAGAAATCTAAAGACGATGACGTGATCTGCAGCAGCACTTTACTTTCAGATTCTGGTCCAGTTCTGTATTCTTTCAGTACAACAGCAACATGTTGTGTTTGAAAATTAAAACCTCAAGTACTAATATTTGAATGTCTTTGGCAACGTTACATATTAAAACCATAAGTCATTTTATTTCCCACAAAAGAGCTAATAAAAGAGTTTCCTAGTGTACAGCACCATATCTTTATCTTTCTTCTTGCTTCCTTTTGTTTTATGGCGGCTGATTTTTGCCTTAATTAGCTTTATATTTATATCTTTACAGTGTATTTTGTGTGAAGCATCTTTAAAGTAAAGAGTTTAAAATGAAGTAATAAGAGAAAGTCGGTGAGCGGACTCTGAGCTGCACTTCACCCCTCTGACCACTTGTAGAGCCTCGAGCTGTGTTGATGAGCCTCGTCTCACACACACACACACACACACACACACACACTGTTCGGTGTGTATCATGTACGAGGATGCTCGTGTGTGCGTGAGCCTCTCTGGTCTCTTACAGAGGTCGTGTCCCTGCCCTCTGCTCTCTGCCTGTAATGTGCTCTTCATTGTCTCTGCTCCATATTAAATGTTTCTGTGACTCTGAGTGAAGCTCTGGCTCGTTGAAGATTGCTGCTGTGTGTTTTCTGTCTGTGTGCGTGTTCGTCCTGTCGGCAGGCTGATAACGCTCACAGAGGAACAGAGCGGGCCGGCCTCCTGTGGGACGAGATAAGGAGCTGCAGACCGAGGTTATGACGGAGGAGCCAAATGTCAACCTGTCACGCCGCTGATGAGTCACATGGTGAAAGAGCCGCGGTGACATTTCATCACAGACGAGGTGTTGATGGATGGAGGAGCAGGCGCTGGATGGGTGTTAGGGTGGAGATCCACACCGTTTCCACCTTTTTCCCTGCAGCTGCTGCTTGAATGAAATTAAAGATGTCACAAATATCTGGCAATTGTCAAGTCAATTTTATTCATAGAGCCCGAAATCACAAATTTGCTTGAAGGGGCTTTAGAGGAAATCTTCTATCTTTAGACCCTCGATCCAAACGAGGTGGACGCCTCAAACACGACTGAGCCGGGAGCTGAGGAGGGATCCTTCTTCAGGCCGGACACACAGGAACCTGATGCTGATGTGTGTAACGGATGGATGAGCAATCAGGATGACAAAATGATTGATTGTAAATATTTCTGAAGAATATGGATCTGTGAAGATGTTGAGAAACTTCAGGCGTCACCATCCACACAGAGAGGACGAAGGAACGAACACACCTGGAAGAGAGGTCGAAGATCTGGATCCAAACATCTGGAACATGGTTCAGGATAACATCCGTGGTTCCTCCGAAACCTGCTGCCGACATTACCCACAATGCAACTCAGCCTCCTCCTAAAGCGTGCAGCACAAGTAAAGATGTGGTGTTAAAATATTACGTTGGTCAAAGTGAAACATACAAATGAGAATCTGATATTAAAATCCAGATATTTGCAAATGAAACATTAACTGACTTGTATATATATTATATTGTTATATATTGTTTGTTCTGCTTGGACGATTATCAGATCTGATAATTAGCATTTCTGTAATTATCAGATTTGTTTTGATTTGAACTCAGATATGAGCTCCTGGCTCTCGTGCAGCATGTCATCTGCAAACTGTGCCTCCAAAAGGAAGCAGATGTACAAAGACAAAGAAAGTAGAAGTATCTCAACATGTTGCCACAGTATTGTAAATGTCCTGCGTTACATCCGATCGCTCCTCTGATGTTTAAATAAATGATATTCTGTGTTTTTCTGAACCAGGTGTAGAAGTTTTACTTTAAATATGATTCACTTTTTAATATTAATCATGTTTTGAAATGTTTCACCTTTTTATTCTCATCAGACGGTCCGAGTCCATCAACTAGAACCCGGTTCTGACTCTGCAGCTGAACTTGTTTGTCATTTTTAGACACGTTTCTTCTTCACAGATTACAGAGGACGTGACCGGAGTGTTGGGAGGGTCGACGTGCGTCAGGCGAGGGCTGAAACTAGCCAGCAGATCAAATGAAATCTTCACACACGTCAGTCTGCGTCTGCAGCTCAGCATCACGCTGGTGATCGGCTCCTGTCTCCTCTTAAAACAAGCCGACGGCGGTGTCAGACACGAACCGCCTCGAAGCGTCAAACCTCGAGGATGTCTCATCAAACGAGCTTCACGGCTGCTGCAGCCGCGAGGGTTTTCGTGGTTTCCTGTTCTCGAGGCCAAAAGACTACAAACTGACAGGAGCTGACATGACAACTCGTCTGCTGCACGTATCTGCTCTGAGGCGAGGTATACGCTCGTCTTCTCCAGAGACGACCGAAGGGAGAAAAAATAAACCTGAAGGCAGAATGTTGACTTGAGATGTGCAGATTATAGAATATTTTAATAATATTTCAGAAGAAGTTAAAAAGAAATCCCAAAGTTTTAATGGTCTGATATGACATGGAATAAATAAGGCAGCGATAGCGTCTAAGTCAAATTGGTTTTCTATAATTAAAACACGGCCGTGTGTCCGTGGACTCGCTGCATTACACAGGCAGCGTTAAATCCCGGCTCAGATCTCTCAGATTAGGACTCATTTCTGGGGATTTGTGTGGCGTTATGGCTGCAGATAAGAACGACTTAAATGAGCAGACAGTGTGAATGTTTGACATGACGATGGATTTAAACGCTGTTTGCATCAGTAACACACACACGTACAGAAACGCTCGGATTTCTTTCATTCACTCTTCTGAGAATCTGCTGGAACCTGAACCAGCGATAGTAAGAACTGTGACACAGTTAGTGTCAGAACTCGTCTGTCGACTGAAATAACATTTGTTTTTTAATGTTGTCACTTATCAGATACTCAGATGAGTTGGAGGAGAGTTACTGAAACACAGTCGAACCTTTTGTTGAAGGGAAAAAGTTGCCCAAATGATCTCAACTCACCGTAGCGTTAGCAACATGGCTACACTGTCAGTGATTCATGTTGTTGTTGGAGTCATCGGTGATCGACCTGTCGAGTCCTTTAAGAGTTGAATCTGCTGTTTTCTGCTCCTGGATTCATGTTAGCTCAAAGCTTAAGATAATCATGATCCTGGCATCACACGCGTGCTAACACTCTGTAGCTGTCTCAGGGTCTGAAGTTTCTGAGTAACTGGCTGATCGGCCACGACTCGCTCGTCCATTTGTTTCAGGAGGGAAGATTCATGGTGAGTGTTTGAACGATCGTCAGTCAGCTTCTTCAGATGTGGTTGGTAGTTTCTGCTCACTGGATGAGCCCGCAGAGCTTCATGTGGACTGTAAACTCTCTTTGGACTGATCCTCCTCCTCCTCTGTCCTGAGGGACCACGATGTTTCAGAACAGCTCCGTCTCTGATGTGATTGATGCTTCTGCTGATGGCGAGCTGTCGACTTCCATCGGCAGCAGAGATCTGCCGCGCTGCTCGTCCTGAATATCAAACGGCTCACGACCTTCCCCGAACCTCTGCCCAGCTCTGTAAGACACACGGAGGGTGACTGTGTGTGTGTGTGTGTGTGTGTGTGTGTGTGTGTGTGATGCAGTTTCTCAGCTCGTCAGTCTCTGGCAGAGCTGTAGTTACAGTGACGAGTCGTGCAGAAGCGTCTGTGTGATGTAAAGTGTGACAGACTCTTTCTCGGAGCATCTTCTGGCTCAGTGAGCGTCCTGCTGCTGATCGGTGCGTCTGCAGGACTGTCTGGGTGGACAACATTGCTCTGAAGGTTTTGGACCCTCGGGAACGTGTTCGATTCAGCAGCGGCGCTCCTCTCTCTCTGTTAGCGATGTTTGAAGTACTTCCTGCCCCTCAGGACCCGACTGTGCTGAGTATACCTGCAGTGTGGATCACTTCTGATTGATTTTCAAAGACAGACTGATCCAATAGAGGGCTGATAATCGACTGTCCCTGCAGCTCCGGGGACAGGTACCCTTGAGGGACGGCAACTTTTTCTATAAGAAAAGAAACAGATTGAGTTTCAAGGATGGCAGAAAGTTTAACGCTCCTGAAGTTTGGAGTTCTGCTTATCTGACCCACTTTTTAAAGTGTCAATGTGGAAAATCAACCTGATCATAAGAAATAAAACACACATGAAACCTCCTGGTCGTGTTTCAGATCTGTAACTCACTCTCCTCTGTCGCTCCGGTCGCTGACTGGGAACACTTCTCAGAACCACCTGAAACTGAGGGCTGTTTCTGCAGGTGACTCATTTTGTGCCATTTGGTGGGTTTTTTTTTGCCAGGACTGGAGTGTCGGGGGCGTCGGGTTCTGGCTGCAGGTGAAATGGAGCGACGTCGTTCAGCTGCACACAAACTGCCAAAAACTGCAGCGATACGAAGCTGGATGATCCATTTGGACAGATTTCACTTTCACAAGACAAAGATGGAGACGAGGTTCTGCCAGCGACGGACACACACACACACAGACAGACACACAAATACAGACAGACACACAAATACATATTCAGAGGTTCTCAGATCCCAGAAGTATTTCTGCTCTACTTCCTCTGGTACGACTGGCTGTCTCCTGCTGCGGAGCTGTCGGGGGAACACGGTACAGTTCACAGCGTGGAGAGCCGGGATGTCACAGAAAGGTCACGGCGGCTGTTAGCGTGTTTTATTTGGAGGCATCATCAGGAAACAGACGCGCTGCTCTGATGACCGTCGTTATCTCGGGTCAGACTTCAGCAGTTTCACGTCTTTAATTGTGTTTTTGGGGCGTCGGTACAAGTTGTTATCAGAAGAACACTGTGTTAGAAGATTTATAGCCTCATCGGGGCCAAACGGTGAATCTGACAGTTCACTCTTCTGCAAATCTGCACAGAGTATATGAAGGGTGCCGGTAACCATAGCAACAGTGGTGATGCTTCACACTATTGCCTGTTAACTGAATAGTGAAATTGGCACATCCAACCTGACGAACGACAGCAGACGGTGAATATTTGGGCACAGATGAAGCTGCTCTCACATCTACACGTGAACTTCTGCAGGGAGATAAACTGAAACGACCTCATGAGTGCGAGAGATGATCTGCATCTCCAGTGAACAGAGATGAGTTTACTTCTGTCATCAGCATGACTGGATCTGTCAGCTGGAGGTTACATGTATCACTATCATCATATTACAGTTATTCATCTTAGAAACAGATTAATTACTCATCCTGCAAACAGCTGCGTCAGAAAAGAAACAGTGCTGACAATATTTTGCATATCAGATCCTTCTTCCATCATGATGCACGAGCCAGTCGGATGAAAGTTTCTCATCACTGCTTCATTAAAAGCTTTTTATTAAATCAGAGAACGATTCATGTGATGCTCTGACGGTTCAGCCACCTCCTGATTATCCTGCTGTGTGGTGACACCAGGTGTGTTTCTTCTTTCACTTGTCAGCTCGTCTTCCTCCCTTCATCAATTAGCTCTTGGTTCACTCTTGTATTTCTCCTCAGTTTGTATCTTCTGTTTTTGTTTTCTTCCATCTGTCCATTCCTTTCTGATACTGAACTTGTGTAAGAGGGATTTACTTCTGGCTGAATCAGCTTTAGTTTTCATCGTGGCTTTGGACAGTGTCATCATGTATCCTCTGATGTGAACCCTGAATATTTAAGCTGCATGAATATGTGCACACATTTACAAAATGCTAATAAATGTAATTATTTTATCTAACATGGGCCAGAAACAGAAACACATGTAGTGATGGGAATGGCATCTCTAGAATCCGTTCATTAAAATGATCCGTGATGATAACGGTAGCCTCATTCACACTGGCGTTTGGATGCGGCTTTAGTACGCTAATTCCCCGTCTCCATCTCAGTGTGAATCCCTCGGAGGCAGCAAGGGGTGAAATTTTGCTCCGGCGCTGATCCATCTCTGGAGGTGGTATCAGGGCCATATTATTGTAGAATGGAACCAGTGTGAATGGATAAACCAGCTTCATGTATCAAGGGCGCGTCGACCGGGCCATCGGTTAACTACACAGTTCCTTCAGTCAACTTAATACAGAGAAATTTCCCACAAAGCAACGTTACATGACCTAACAAAATTGACGTAGTAACTGTAACTGTCTTTGGCAACTTATATGAGGAAAAAAATACTGCAGATACACCTGGAGAAGCGCCTGTCCTCCTGTCTATCCTCCTGTCTGTCCTCCTGTCTATCCTCCTGTCTGTCCTCCTGTCTATCCTCCTGTCTGTCCTCCTGACTCACATTTCTGCCAGGAAAACGGTGTCTGTCACCGGCAAAAAACTTGAACTCACTGAGTGTTTGTGTTGAAAATAAATCTCTGCGACGCTCAGCCCTCCAGACCGAGACTTCATGACTGAGGGAGTCAGAAAGTTTACTGATGGTGATTCTTATTATGTAATTTAGCGTGAAAAATTTAATTTTGACACTTTCCAGGATGTTTGGTGGGTCAGGATCTCAATCACGATGCATTATAACAGCACCCATATGATTATAAACTTTCCCCATGTTTAGATTGACAGGAGGACACCAGGAAACCCCTTGAAAACACACAGACGTCATCATCATGCCACAATCCGTCACACCTCTTCAGGAGCCGCAGCGCCGGCTTCCTGTGTGAATTCACGCCTGTTTGTCTTGAAGGCGGAGATGCTTTGCTCTGTGTGAATCACCACTGGCGGAGAACTGGCAAACTGCTGCTCTGACGTTTATGTGTCTTCTCCTGTGTGAATGGGGTTAGTGTTATCCATATTATTAACCTGCACTTTAACTAACATTCTGTGTTTCTTTTACAAAAAAGCGACTGGATGAATCTCCTAACTACCCAGAAGACTCTGCTTCCACTGGTTTGTGCCTGACATTTGTCCACATTTGGCAGTTGTCAGATGATGTGAGTGTGTGCGTCTGTGTGTGTGTGTGTGTGTGTGTGTGTGTGTGTGTGTGTGCGTATTCTGTCTTCTTCTGCCTGTGAACCGCCAGCAGACTGCAAGAACTGCAACCAAGTCGAGACAATGTCTCTGTGTGAATGGATAAGCTAGCAGTGACAACTAAACAGATCAAATGAAAGAGAAATGTCCAACACTAACTATGTATGTATGTATCAATTTCTACATTGTTTATCACATATGGAATTATGTGGTGAAAAAAGTGTCTAACAAACCAGAATATGTATTTTATGTTGTATTTGCTGACAGCTTTGCGTCACTCATGTCATTCTCTCGATCACCTTCATGAGGTGCCCTGGAGCTCCCAGAGATGCTGAGCACGCTTTGGCTGCTTTGCCTTCAGTCTGCGATCACACTCGTCCCAAACCATGTGGAAAAAATGTAAATAAGTAAAAGTACGCAAAGGGACGTAAAGTAGCTTAAAAATGGAAATACCTAAGTATAGTTCAGTACTTCAATAAATATAGTTTATTATATTCCACTTGTAGTCAAACAACAACACAATGAAGATGGTCAAAGAAAAAAGTGTTTTATTTAATATAATTTTGGTTTATTTTGTCTCAGTTTATTTTATTTTTATTTATATTTATTTTATCTTTTATTTTTTATTTCATCTTATTTTTACTTTTTATTTTATCAGATTTTATCTTTTTTATTTTATTTTTTATTATTTTATTTTTTCTTGTTTTATATTATTTTATTTTATGTCCATTGAACTGTTCATTTAGAAGCAGCGACCTAAAGAAGTGACATCATGAGGGGGGGAATCTGTTGCCTGCTTTACATTTATATACTTTTCTTTTTAGCACGGAGCTTATTTGACACTTTTATAACTACCAACATAAAAGTAGGAACATATTCTTACTCAACATTTATCGAATCTGACCCACTTTAAGTCGGCTGAGTGACTCCACCTGACTGAAGGTATGTCCGACACACACACACACCGACTGTACCTGTGTGTGTGTGTGTGTGTGTGTGTGTGAGAGAGAGAGTCTGCATCATCCATTAACTAATCGATACATCATGTACATGTACTGTCAGCTGTCAGAGCTCCATGTGAGCTTCAGACTGAGAGTCAGGGCTCCAACACCTCACCTGACTCTAATCCTAATATTGATCTTCATCACCTGTTCGATAAAACAACTCTTATGTATTTTAACTCCAGCCAGGTCCAGGCTGACCCACAGGGCTGTAACACAGGAATGTTACAGGTGCATTGACAAATTGACATTTGATGCTTTTATATGCTTTAAAGGGGACATATTATGCAAAACCCACTTTTTCCTTGATTTACTATGTATAATTGCATATCCGGAGTGCCTCCCGACCCCTTAAGAGTGATTTATGACCTCTACGTCAATGATTTGTAAACAGGCGGAGTGAGGAAATGTGTCTCTAAGCGAGCCATTTGGATTTCACCCTTGATTTGAATGCTCCCGCCCTCACGCTGGATATCTCCTCCCATATTACTCCGGCTACCTGAAGGAGGGTCCGCCGTTGTCTTGCTTCACTCGTATGCGACAGCCTGATCGCAACCGTGTACAACCCGAAAGCCAAGCACTCCTGCTCTGTCGTCGGATACACGGACACTCATGTTTCCCTACATCGCCTCCCTACCAAAGAGGATATCAGAGCGAAGTGGCTAAGTTTTATTTTTCAGGGAAACGTCCCAGCTTCACTGAGCAAAAGCGTTGTTGTCTTTGCCAATCACTTCACACCGGACTGTTTCAGCAGCCAGGGTCAGTATCAGGCTGGACTGGCAACGAGATTGTTCCTCAAAGATGGATCAATACCCACTGTCCGTGTCAACGCCACAGAAGAAGAAACTGTAAGTATTTTTAAAAACAGTGTTGTTTGTGTTACTTTGGCTGTTTAGCACATGAGCTAACGCTAACGGGTGATGTAAATATGAGGCTGAGCTAACGTCACAACAGTGGGTTACTGGTCTTAGGATTCACAGTAATGTTGATGTTGCCTAACCTTAATTTGTCATATCAGCACTCATGACAGTGAACTGAGAAACTGAATTGGGATATTGAGATTTGATCGCTTCTAACCGGCCGGTGATCCACTAAGATGTTGTCCGCAGACGACAAGCTAGCGCTGCTCGGCCGAGCGCTGGCGCTAGCTCATCGTCCACTGACAACTTCTCAGTTGCTACAGCTACTGTTCCGTCATGAACACGCATGGGAAACCGTCTCCTCCACATGCTCACAGCCGATCAGACGGTGTGAAATTGTCCCAGTTGTCCGCGGACAACGAGCTAGCTAGCGCTGCTGGGCTGTGAACAGCGCTAGCTAGCCATCGTCATGTTCACGGCCGAACAGCGCTAGCTAGCTCATCGTCTGCGGACAACTTCTCAGTTTCTACAGCTACTGTTCCGACATGAACACGCATGGGAAACCGTCTCCTCCACATGCTCACAGCCGATCAGACGGTGTGAAATTGTCTCAGTTGTTCGCGGACGGAGAGCTAATGTACCGCCGTGAACACGCAGAGAGGACGGTATGAAATGCTCTGTTATTCACGACCAGTGAGCTACGTTACGTCAATTAGCATGTTGTGCTAAAGGCTAAAGGACAGTGTGTTAGATGCCCAGGAGCACCTCGGCAGTCGAACGACTTATTTTGTGTTGATATACACGTAACTACGTGTGTAGTGTTAGCTGCTGGTACGAGAGACCCGATCTGACAGTACCAAATCTTTATCTACAGTCAAGCAATCATTACTTTACTTTGGAGCCTGAGACAGGGGTTACCTGTCTGCTGTGCTACGATTAACGTTAGTTACATGAAGGCATGGACACAATATAGACACTTACTAAATCTAATGTGAAATGAGGAATTTTCATGGGTTTGCTCGGATTATGATTTGCCAGAATTTGCCTTATCAAATGGATTGTTTTAATCATCATTTCTGTCTACATAGCTTTTTATGTAACATGAGAAACAGACACATAACATATTCCTTCCTTTTGTGTTTAGCCAGGCACATCTGTACAGCAGTCTGTAGTGCATCATGTTGCCTGCCAGACAGACCAACCAGTGAAATGCACGGCTGGCACACAGCTTTCCATGAGAACTCTCTGGCCTCACTTCAGAAGCACAGGTTTGTTGAAAGAAAGCATATGATGTAATGTTAGTAACTATGTTACTCTAATATATAATTTTGTTTTACTCTGTTGTGAATATGGATTGGTGGACAGCTGATTTTAGTTTAGTGTGTATATTATGATTTTTAAAGTACTGTTTTTCCACCCAAGACTCTACCTGGCTGCCCTGCATTACAATGAAAATACTGACTGACCACAGGCAACATCTACAGGTGGAGAGCTGCTGTACAGTCAACTTCCCCAAATCTAAGCATGGAGAATGAACTGCAAAGCCTGTGAAAGCATAGCCAACATTCCGTAAGTTTTACAATCTTTTATTAGAACCCCACAAATAAAAAATAAAGATGGACACACAGGCGACACACAAACAGTTGAAAATAAACACAAATAAAATCTGAATTATTTTTTTGATGGTTTTCAAAATAATAAATAAGGAGAATGT
>JARJLU010017533.1:3920-14695 GCA_030272975.1 Sparidentex hasta
AAAAAAAAAAAGCAGAGAGAGAAGAGGATGGATGGACGATGGCATGGAGGACTGAATGGGCTGGCATGACGTTTAAGAGATGTCTCTGTTTGTCACTTTAGTACACTGTGGTTTAATGTGGCTTCATAGAATATGCATATACGCCATAACTCATAGAGAGAGATGAGGACCTACATGGCAGAGTCAGGATAAAGGCACCACTGTGCGTCCAGTGATGTCACACTCTTTTATGACTGATATGCATTACAATATGAGAGCAAAGATGAAAGAATTTAGTGCTATGGCAAGAAGTCACGTCCCAGGATGCTTTGCTCTCTTAGCTCACCCCTTTGTGGCGGTCTCAGTTATGCAGCCGCGCTCACCTATGGGGCCACTGGGCCTCCATAAACTTGAAGAAGTGCATTGTGTGCGTGTGTTTCCGCGTGCGTGCAGTGCACTTGCCTCCGGGGCAAATAACGTCTGTTCTCCAAAAAACACATGATCATGTAAAGTGCAGAAACCGTCTTTAGGCGCGGTGGCACCTTGAAGTGTTTTCCATTTGCCAAAGAGGAGCTGGTCTCAAACTGGAACCAGAAACAGGTTTAGCGTCTGATTCTTAACCTATTGCAGCTGTGTCACACACACACACACACACACACACACACACACACACACACACACACACACACACACACACACTAATACCAGGGGCCCACATACACACGCATGCAGCAGGCGAGCGGTATCTGAACAGGGTTAAGAGTGAGCAACTGTATTACACCACAGCAAATGAGAAGCATCACATCTATGGAGTAAATCTCAAACATTTGTCCACGTTTATCAATACCACCATATGTGTTCGACATCATGATGGGCTTTAGAGCTTGTCGGAAACACGCGAGCCAAATGCTCTAAAAGACAACTATTGTCTTTTCAGCAGCTGCTGTGTTTTGTAATGAATGTTACAGATGTTTCCTGCATCAATGTATTTACTTCATAATGATGTTTTGGCAAACAACTTAGTAGAGGATATTATTTAAGGAGTTTCATGCTCCCAAAAGCAAAGTTCTGCTCAAGAAACAGGCTCTTGTTTTCCAACAGGTGCTGTATATACTTCACTACGTGAAGGAATCCAGGAGTGAAAACCACCTGACACCTCTGATAGTATCTCATCAAGGTGTGTTTACCCAACACGAGCAGAGAGGGTCCGGGCTGGCCAGGGGTTTAGCTGTAAACCGGCCCTGTTTGGGATTCTTCTAATGAGGATCGAAGGGTCGCATTTCAGGCCGCAGGCGACGGTTCCAATGCAGCAGAGTCGTCCCTCATCAGAGCTGAAGTAGATGGATGAGTGAGTGTATGAACGGCATCTATTTAACCGCTGGGTCTCGGGCCGGTTTGCGTGTGCAGTTGGAACTCGGGTTGAAAGACGAGGACCAGGGACGACACAGCTATGACAGGAAGCTCCGATGAGGTTTTGCTGAAGAATTTAGACACATATAAAGTAGGACTTGTTTGAACTTGTTTTAAAGGGAGAGCTATGTGATGTATAAGCTGCTGTGCAGTAATGTGTTCCTCAACAATGCAAAAAATCCAACCACAAAAGGTTTATCGATTATTCCTCCAGAAAAAAGTTACAATCAGACAACTCAGAGTAAATGTTTGCAACGCATGTTTCTGCAAAGCACAGACATGTTGAAACTTAACATTTCTCAATGTTCAATTTTGAATTTTACGTAGAGACAATGCTGCGTTGATAGTGCAGTTGGGTTTAGGCACAAAGGAGGTGTAACTATTGCTGTTTCTGAAACACCATAATTGATGTCGCACCAGAACCATCAACTTACAAAACAGTGATGAAAATCAGTTCTGGGGGGCCGAGGTTCTCGTCCTGTTCAGAGTTTACGTATAATTTTTTTTTCTCTTTTTTTTGTTTCTTGTTGCTATTTTGTGTAGGGAACTAAAATACTTGGTTAGTTTTAGGAAACTAAATTACATGATGAGGTTTAGTAAACTAAACTAAAATATTTTTTTTTGTGTTAAAAATACACCCGTTACATGTTTTTACTTTTACCTAAATGTTATACATGTAATCTGAATGTGACCTGACACGTATCATACAAACGTTCATGTGATATGAAATGTACAAATTCTATGCATCTTTAGTTTTCAGAAATCTGCACTGCAAATATTTCAATCTTATGATGATGAAGTGGGACAAAGAGGCTGAAGTTGTCAGGAAGAGCCAAAAACAAGACAGAAACAGGACTTGAAATAAAAAATACACACAATTCTTCAAAAGACGTCAAAGGTGCATTTTAAAGTTCTGTTACGTTGTTGAATTTAACTTAAGTTCTATTCATTTAAAATGATAAGATAACAATAAGTTACGTCAGAATCAGATTTAGTGCACAGAGGAGAAAATGTCCTTTGTGACTTGTGAAAGGTGTAATAGTTCATGGACTAACTGCAAAACCCACAATGCAACAGAAGGCCATCACAGACACAAATAAAGGTCACGCTCCCGAGAGGGCGGGGTCTGCCGTGAACCCTCCCACTTCCCCTTCCCATAAATCCTTTCAAAGGCAGAGCCAAAACCATACTGGAAGGATTTATGTTTGTATTGTTGCTCTTGGTCTTGTGAATAGTTTCTATTTTTCATCACTGTGATGAGGGCAGCCTTGGTTTGGGAAAGTCATAACAGAATTACTTAGCCTGAGCTTCAGTGAGTTGGTTTAAGTGGATTTGCCTGCTGGGCCTCGATGCATATTTTTTGTTGTTGTTGTTGTTGTCAGATGGAAACGTCTGATGTCACCTTCAACTGACCGCCGAAATATGTGACAAACCAAAGGGACGAAGTCAGATCCGCGTCGTGAGCTCACTGCGCCGTCGGGGCTTTGGTCTGCGTTTGGCTGCTCCACTCAGGAATTCACATGATTTGTTTGATTTAGTTGAAAAATCAATTCGGGAAAATGAATCATAAATAACATCTGGACATGGCTGATGCGGATTGTGACAACGGCAGCACAGTTTTCTGGCCTTTCTGCTCGTTTTTTTTTTTCTGAAGTCATTAGGATTTTAAATGGCGCTCATTTGAAATGTGCAGTTCTTCAGCAGCTCGTGTACACAGACAGGAAGGACTGCTGCAGCCTAATTACAGCAGTTATTCTAATAGAAGCTGTCGCAGGGTGAATTTCCACCGAATTGAAATAAATTAAACGAAACCTGTTCCTCATTTTGCCAGAGACCCCCTGGACCCGCCCTTCTGGGCGCCTGGAGGTCCCCGCACCCCAATTTGGGGACCCCCCCTCCTCCCTCCCTAACCTACCGTGCACCACCCCACAGGGCTCTCAGCCCCGCTTCTGCCCCGGACCCGGTGATGCAGGGGTTAACGTGGTGACGTGGTGCTCCTGAAGCGGTGACCCACGGGGGCAGCCGGTGGGGGCTGCAGGGGGAGACGAGTAGAGGAGAAAGCCGAGGCTGAGAGGTCCCGTTTGGGAAAGAGGGGAAGAAGACTCCCAAACCAACCGCCGCGTCCCTGCAAATCACCTCCAAACTGCAGCTCCGCTTCTTCCGCATTCATCTCCAACCTGCGGCTCACTTCGTGTTCCGACGCATCTTCAGTTTCCCGACTGTCCGTGTACGTGTGTGTGTGTGTGTGTGTTTACTGCACGATCATTTCTTTGTCTGTTTGAGTCCACGGCGACACACCGAAGCTCCCCATTTATTTATTTATTTTTGCTGAGGAGCGAGAGCGGGGGATAAATTCACTTTTTACGCACAAACTTGTCGGGAGCGTTTGGACTGGATCAGAGGCTGCGGGACAGACGCGCTCGAACGCCGTGGACTCTTTTTAACGTCTGTGCTAAATGTTTATAGCGCTCTTACAATTGAACCCGTGTGTGTGTGTGTGTGTGTGTGTGTGTGTGTGTGCACAGCAGTGTTTGCCTGCGCCGGCCGGTCATCCTGAAAACAAAATGCTTGTGAATCTCAGCAGGAGCTTATATATGTTTTATATATGTATGTATGTATGTATGTATGTATGTATGTATGTATGTATGTATGTATGTATGTATGTATGTATGTATGTATATAGCAGGGATTGTTGGTGATTTTTTTAAAAAAGGGGGGCAAACTGTGACCTGCAGTCATTGCTCTTCTCTGGACATCCAAATATCAACTGAATGTCCGGAGGAGAGTCGCTCCGTTCCGTGCCAGAGTCAAACTATTCCCAACATACAACATCCAGCTCGGCCTCCACGCCTCGGGTGTAGGAGCGATCCTCGCCGCTCGCTCTGTTCAAACTTTTCGTGCAGATCTCACGTTATCGAGATGAATGTGGAAGAAGTGCTGGGCCTCCACCTCCTCCTCCTCCACCTCCATGATCCAGTTCAGCACAATCACAAACGCAAACACTGGTCAGAAAAAGATGTGTGTGTGTGTGTGTGTGTGTGTGTGTGTGTGTGTGTGTGTGTGTGTGAAGCCTCCATTTGTATAGGCTATATGTTAGTCGGCGTGGATGGAAGTGGGTGTATTCCTGATGTGTAACTGATGTCCCTCTGCCCCCTCCCCTGATTAAAAAAAAACACACACACACACACACACACCCAACAGAAAATTCAAGAAAGCTTCCTTCTAGAGAGAGTGAGAGAGAGAGAGCATGGGAAAGGAAAGGAGAGAGAGAGAGCGAGAGAGAGAGAGAGAGAGAGAAAGAGAGAGTTTCTCCATCAATTTTGTGTTTAATGTCAGCGCTCCGGCTCCATTGTGGGAGAGAGAGCGGGCGCGTCATCCAGACATAAATTTGCTATTCTCCAGCCTCATGGAGACTCGCATCTAACCGGATCCGGAGCTTGTAGTCGGGGAAAACCCCTCGACGGATAAACTCAGCCGAGAATGAACGCGTAAGGAAGCGGAGGAGCGGCTATTTAAGGCCATACATTTTGAATGCGCGTTGGCTCGGATAAAGCGTGTAGGAGCAGGATCTTTTTTTTGTTTTGTTTTGTTTTTTTCTTCTCTTTTTTCTACTAGGTTGTTAAGTTTCTGGGAGGAAGACAGACCTCATTTTGTCGTTCCTTTTTTCGTTCCTTAAATAGAATAATGTGCCAGACGGAGACGGTCACTGTATAGGTAGGTGTTGTATTTTGTATTCAGTTTTCTGTGTAAAACATAAGAATTTTACACTGTTTTTTCAGCGTTTTCACTCCTGTATTTTGGGATATAACAGTCCTGAAGAGTTTTTTTAATGACGGGGGTTTGGGCTCCTGGCTCCAGTTTGTTTGTTTATTTGTTTATTTATTTGTGTATTTATTTACCAATTTAGAAGGGCCTTGATTGTGAGTTTTACGCAAGTTTTTTTTTTTTTTAGTTAGGAATAAAACACGCGAAAAAAAGTTTACGTAATCTGTTTTTTTATGCCTCAGACAACTTTATAACGTCTAATCACGCATTCGTATTTGTGCGTATTTTGTACACGTGAATATAATGACTGTGATGTTTATCTGGATGTATGGCTCAGAGCGAAGGATCTCGACGTCAAGAAGGTGTATCAGTTGGGGCCTCTCGGGGTGGCATGTGCCAATACACACGCGCGCATGCACGCACGCACGCACACACACAAACACACACACACACACGGTGATCCAACCATATAAACCAGAGTTCCCATCAGTCGATCGGCTCCACAGTTGGGTGTTATAGTTTGTCAGGCTTACTTGTGTTATATTGAGTTACACGGTACAACTGTATAAGGAGTTGATCTGCCTCTCACTCATACTCTCTCTCCCTCTCTCTCTCTCTCTCTCTCTCTCTCTCTTTCTCTCTCTCTCTCTCTCTCTCTCACACACACACACACACACACACACACACACACACACACGCACACACACCAGCAAGAGCTTTTGGCAACACCGTTCGCCATACAGCCGTCCACGCGAGATGACGCTGCCTTTTCAGGTCACATTTGTGATTTCTGACTCAGTCTGAGACAGTGGCAGTGGAGTCAGATGTAATGAAGTTGATGGACGTTGACTGAGGGAGTCTTCTACAGAGATCCGCAGCACGCACACCCATTATTCAGCACTCCGCTTTTGTTTATTTGGATTTTGTCGCGTTAGTCTGATTTATGAATAATTGCGCCCGTCATGCCGGGGTCAAGCAAGTTAAACACAATGTGCGCAGCAGAACCCAGCGTCCTGATGCGCGCGTCTGAACGTGCACATCAGTAGTTTAACTGCAGTGAAGAAAAATAAAAGCCACAGCGAAGGAAAGTCTGCAAGAAACACCTTGACTGGTTTGTGCGCACAGAGGCGCACTGACTGTGACTTTGGCATTAATTTATATTTTATGTTATTCATCTTATTTTGTTTTAGATCACCAAGTTGAAGACACATTTGGTAAAAAGAAATTTTATTAAAATGACGATGTGCAGCAATAACAAAGTGTAATTAACTGTGTGTGGATCGTACAAGTGATGCATTTTTAAAAAAAATTCTGGGTCGTGTCGTGGTTTGGGCACTGTTCAGTGTAGCTGGAATTTAAGTTTAACGTTGATTCTGCAGCGCATGGGTGCCATGTAAACACTCTTTGAACTGACTTTTTAAAAATCATTATTAGCCAAAAAATAAATAGTACATTTATATGATAAATAAATAAAATATCTTGAAGTGTTGACAAACAAATGAGGTGAAATTAATTTTTATGCGCCGTTTTGTTTTGTCCTCCCTGCTGTGACCATCCTCTCTGACCTCATACAGTCCCCCTCCCCCACAAATCGCATATGTTGAAGACCATACAAATCCAAGTTGTTTCTTTTGTTTGTTTTCAAATATGACCCTTATGTCCTCCACACTTTTCCACACAATCTGACGCCCTTTGCTGCAGCGTGTCCACTCCCAAATGTTTCTGGCTCCTACACGCAGAGTTGAACTCGACATGCAGTTGTTGTTGGCTGTGTTTTCTCTTTGAGAGAAGATCCAGACGCAGAGAAGAGCTCTGATCAGGTGCTTTAAATGAACCATAAAACAACAGAGGACATGATGTGGTGTTTTTCTCTGAAAGGTTTTCTCAAATCCAGTTTTCTCTCTGAGGAGTCAGTTGCTGGCGCTTTGTGTGTAAGTCTTTAAAGGGGCGCTATGTAGTTTTGGACAAGAAATTCAAACACATAACTTTGATATTTACAAAATTAATTAAATAATAATTCAAACTGAGAAATATGTATTTTCCTATATCTGACAAAGCAAAAGATGTTCTCGGGGGGAAATAAGTGCTAGAAAAAGTGGCAGGGTCCACCAAATAAAAGTAAGTAAGTAAGTAAGACAGTATGAAATTGTGTTATGGTCAGTTTGTTTATTCTGTTTATTCTGTCATGAAACCAAAGAGTTTGTTTATTTTGTTTATTTAGACATATATTTAAAAAAAAAAAAATCAGTGGGTGAAGGTCTGTGCCTTCCTCCCCAAAAACCACGTACTGCACCTTTTGAATTGTGAGTCACGCAAAGACCTTGGTTACAAAATAAGTCTTTGTTTTTGCTGAAAGAAACAATTGGCTCACTTGAAAACCCCAGTGATGAATCGCAGATGGTCAGCTGACCTTTGACCCCCCCACGTCCCATGCTGGAGATGCTCAGTATTGCACTTTCAACATTTGCTTCGAGATTTTTTCCGATTGAGCAAAAACACGTTTTACCAGGGAGAGCGAAAAGTTTCTTCTTACGTGGACGTGCGCGTCACCTTGTTGTCCAGGAGAGGAAAGTGACACTGTGGGAGACGGACGCAGCAGAGTGAGGTGGTACCACGTCAGGCGCGCGGCGCGTTCAGTCCCATTATTTGCGCGCGTTTCTCTCACTGGCTGTTAAGTTTCAATTCTCCTCCCTGTCGGAATATAAACTGCACATGAAGCTCGTAGCTCAGGACGGCACGCCATGGCTGTTTATGTTGGAATGGTAATGCTAATTAAAGCCTCCACCTGCGTGTTTCGATGGCCTATAAATAGATGCTGGCGCTTTCATCTCATCCATACAGGCCTGCTGGTGGTTACAGCCGGATATATGGCTCTGTGACAGCTACTAATTTGGTGCCTCCGTCACCATCATCATCACTGCCATCTTCTTCTTCTTCTTCTTCTTCTTCTTCTGCTGTCCTGGGGTGTCTGGAGCCTCGCAGTACTTCGTCTTTTAGTCGCGAACATCTCGAGTCATCGCATCGCATGACCCCGTCGTGAGGGCCTCAGCTCTCTCTCTCCTGTCAGGATCGTCAGAGGGAGCAGCGTCCGTCCTGCGCACACAGAGACGAAAAGGTCACGTTATTATTATTTTTTTTGTTTTCTTTTAGCGTGTGTGTGTCCAGTCAACTTCTGACTCCATCACGTCTTCTCCTCCATCTCAGCGGTGGATATTTACCACCAAAGACTGCGGGGGGGTGGAGAGAGAGAGAGAAACGGTGCCCACATCACCGCCGCTGCACGCACACAAACAGCCTTGTTGTGAAGCGCAGCAGCTCCACATTTCTCATGCCTTTTCCTCTCTAATATGGCTCTATTGTCTCACTGGGGTTGCGCCACCTTCAGATAGCAGGGGCGTCTCCCTGGTGAACGAGCCTGTTTGGAAATGCGCGTCATTAAAGGGCTATCAGAAATATCTGGTGAGAATAGCACGGTTGCCCTGTATGAAGGGCCTCCCGTGGAGACAGCTCTCCATTTGGACCTCATTTAAAAACCAGCCTCGCCAATGTGTTTTCCGTTCACTGTGAATTATGCTTTTTCTTTTTCCCTTCTTTTTTTTCATGTGGTCCTATTTAGACGTTCAGATGTTTATTCAATTAATGTCATGGCTGCAACGCGAGGGTACGGCACCCACTTTAAACGCACGTCTTCCACTTTTTTAATGTGCGGAAAATGGCTTGCTCACCTTGTTCTGTTTTACGGAGGCATAACTCCTCACGTGGGGGGAAGTTGCAGTAAAGAGTTCATTTTCGTAAAAAAAGAAAAAAAGGCAGCGCCAAGCCGGCTGCGCGAGAAAATGTGGTTTTACGCACAAGAAGAAACACAAATACCCCAAAAATCTAATCTATGAATAATCCGTGCATGCTTAATTTATCTGCTGATTTATTTAGTACATTTCAGGTTCGCTCATTTGTGACACGCTTGCGCCACATCTCCAGAGCACTTAGTGGGGGGGGCGCCTCGACTGGCCCGGCTGGACGACCAGAGGCGCGGCCGGGATGTGTGGCTCCTCGCCGCGGAGGAAGTCTCGCACACCGGTCTAGTGTGAGGGGAGAGGGAGAGAGAGGGGGGGGGGAGGGAGAAGGAAGCGAAGAGAAGGGAAGGTGGAAAGTGTCAGTCAGGAACGCTTCATTGCTTGAGGACAATCCGCGCGCAGGACCGGTCTGTTTCAAGAGCAATCAGTCAATCCGCATTAATTATCCGCGCGCCCCCCCCACCTCCCTCCTCCCACCTTATAGGGTAGCTCGCGCTGGCACACGGACCAGAGGAGGAGGCTGGTGTGTGTGTGTGTGTGCGCGCGCGCGAGCGTGTGTGTGTTATGCTTTCTCTCCCTCTCACTGCAACACTCACACTCATCCACACACGCACCTCACACCCCCCTCCTTTAAAGTGAAAAAGAACCAATAAAAATCAAGCTATAAAAAGGCTTTTCCTTGTCACTAAATAAATTAAATGCAGATTTCTGTTTTAAGTGCCGGACCCCTTTTGTGAGCCGCGGAACAGGATTCTTTATTGTCCCTCTGTCATTAGTGCTGAGGGCAACACCGTCGGGGTGAGAACAGGGAGGAAACTAAGGAAACTATATATATTATCGGCATGTCGATTTATCGGCAGAGGATGTCTACTGTTTGCGTTGCACTATTCGTGCGATGTGACCAGCCTGTGAATTCTAGCATGTGTAATATCACTGCAAACTTGTTGGTTACGATAATGCCATAGTTCATTTTAGATCCCAAGGTGTTGTCTCTACAGTCCATGACAATCTTTTTATCTATATATTTATAGTTTTATATGGAAGCTTTAACAACATTAAGTGTACAGGCTATACATTCTGATGGACGCCAGAAACACCAGTTTGAGTTTCAAAACTGCACACAGGTTTATGTTTGTCATCTAAAAATCTAAATGGACTCCAATGCATTCATGGTCGTCTTAAGACTATTACACTGTCGACTTTCAACAAATGTGGAAGTGTGGAATATTGTTGGATTTGAGCTTTTGTATACTGTGTGTGTGTGTGTGTGTGTGTGTGTGTGTGTGTGTGCGCGCGCGCTTGTGTGTGTGCGTGTATGTGTGTGGACACGTGGTGGCTGAAGCCCATTGCAGGGCTGTGGAATGCAGGCTGCTATGTAAATAGGAAAAGAGGGTAACGATTATCTAATTACAGACGTGATAAATCTGCTCGCTTTGGCGTTATTTGATTTGAATTATATATGTATCAATTAATTTCACCATATAGATGAGAGTCTCGTTTTACTCCTCGCGGCACAGTTTATAAGTCTGTCTGTCGCCCGGCTCTCCTTTGTCCAGTGTGTGTTGTTGGGGGGCTGGACGACCAAAGCGAAGGCAGCGAGGCTCTGTTTTAATGTAAAGGGACATCAGTTGGAACAGTCTTCATATACTTTATGAGGTGCATGTTCACTGTTGTCAGCTCTGGACAAGTTCAGCTTAAAGATAAACAGGCTGTGAGGTTTTGCTTTCATGCAGCCACATGACTGAATATTTTCTGCGTTGTTGGTTTGAAGGGAGACTCCCAAATTACTAAATACATAATCAGAATGACCAAAGATTCTCATATATA
>JARJLU010017534.1:0-71785 GCA_030272975.1 Sparidentex hasta
TCGCCTCATGAAGAAGAAACTAAGACGATCCGTCTTCTCCGTGTCGACCTTCTGCTGAGCTCAAGTCGCCTTTTTAGAAGAAGAGGAAGAAAAAAAAAGCACCCCCAAGCATTTTGGTGTTGAGTACCAAAACACACTGCGGGTGTTTTAAATTCCTCTTGAATATTTCTGACAGTCTCAAATATGTAATGCTTCATATCTTCTGTGTGTCATTCTGTAAATCTTCCCCAACCAGTAATTACACGAGCGCTGAGGAGCAGCGTGTGGAAACCCAGTATCATAATTGGCGATCCAAAATCATTACTTTACAGCTGGAGATTGAGCCCTCTAATAAATTCAATATGTATATTTTCCATATTTTAGCCCGGCGTAATGAATATGGTGTAATTTCTGTGAATGAGCTGCTCTGCATAGCTTCTGGTTTACCAGAGCGGCGCGCAGATTCGCTCCTCTTCTCGTCCTGCAGAGTCAAACATTCAGAATCTGAAACCGCACTGAAATGCAGACCAAGGCCTCAAGAATGACTAAACCAAACCTTTTAGCCCAAAAGCAATGGGTTTCATGTAACAATAAATAGTGTTTCTTCCCAGTTGTCAAGTGTGGCCTGGACGGGTTTGTAATATTTTGTAAAAGCATGACTGAATAAGCATGTGGGTTTCTGTAAAGGAAGGATTTCCAAGTCCTGAGCAGCAGTTTGAATCCATTCCTTAGATGGGGAAGCACACACACACACACACACACACACACACACACACACGCACGGCCTTCCACCGTTGTAAACATGCCTTTGCATTATTGACCCAGATGATCTAATTTGCGCCTGTGCCTGCGCGGAGCTTTAAATCAGCGAGATGTTATTTAATCACCGTCCCATCAGACGCTGCGAGCTCCGCTAATCATCCAGCGTTGTTGAATTTTTTTTTTTTCACTGCGGCAATAAAACCCGTGAAAAAAACACCTTCTGACAACCCAAAACTACTTTTACCCCATGCCTCGCTCCGCTTCTCCAAACTGTATTTCACATTTCGAGCACAGATGGGCAGATTTTCTATATTTCTCACACACACACACACACACACACACACACACACATATCTCATTACAGCTGCCAGACAAGTCTGCTGTGGGATACGTCCCACGAGGGCCCAAACAACCCCTTT
This sequence comes from Sparidentex hasta, assembly GCA_030272975.1. Taxonomy (NCBI): domain Eukaryota; kingdom Metazoa; phylum Chordata; class Actinopteri; order Spariformes; family Sparidae; genus Sparidentex; species Sparidentex hasta. The sequence goes on from JARJLU010017534.1 coordinate 1,161, forward strand.
CTGAGTTGGTATGGCACACACACACACACACACACACACACACACACACACACACACACACACCCAGTGGGAGGTGTGACACTGATACGGCAGCCCTCGCTCTCTCCGTCAGAAGCCAAAGTAAAGAGCTCTCTGCTCTGTAAAAGTGATTTGCCAAGATATCCTGCAAAGAATCAGGAATTTACATGTCTGGATTTACTACAGGCTGAAAGCGATACCGTCGCCGCTCAAACACAGCGAGCGCCCGACACGACGGCCGCCGGCCTCCATGTTTCTGGGGCGGGTTGGAGGTGGAGGTGGGGTTTAATCAGCTGGGCGAGAGAGATCTCGTTATTGATCGCTCTCTCTCTCTCTCTGCAGGTTCCCAGAAGCAGGAAGTGGTGTGTAAGAGGCTGGATGACAACTCGGTGGTCCAGAACAGCTACTGCGACCCGGACAGCAAACATCCAGAGAACCAGAGAGACTGCAACACCGAGCCCTGTCCTCCAGAGTACGTCGCGCTGAGATTTCAGCATTTTCCACTATTGATATTTTGTCTCAGAGGCATAATCGACCTCGTTTGTAGTTCGACGCGTCCTGGCAAAAGTTTTCTTTAGGGAAAATACTTTCTGGGCTGTTGTGGAATTTCTCGCAGGTGGCTGCTGGGAAAAAAAACAAACAATCGAGACAAGGTCGAGTGTCTCTGCAGCTTCCAGGTCTAAATAACAGGTTCATGGTGGAGCTGAGGAACGACCGTGTCACCGTTCACACCACACACCGACATCTGATCGCATATAAATATCAAGCAAAGCAGCTTTAAGTTTTAAAAAAAAGCGCCTGACTCACGATATTATTAATCCGCCTCCGACGCGCTCCGGTTTGTGAGCTGTGTTTGGAAGAAAATAATAAAATAAAACAGGCGGTGATTTATAACTTCATATGTTAACTATTTTCAGTGTTTTGCCTCGTGCCAAAAATTAGAGCCCCTTGAAAATGACCACCTGTGTTTTGATTGTTTTGGCTTCGCCGCCGATCCTCGAGGGGGTAACACACACGTACACAGGTGCAATATGAACTTGTGTTCGGTGGCCAAGTGTCTGCGAGCCACACACACACACACACACACACACACACACACACACACACACACCGTGGCTGGAAGCGTCGGCCAGACTTCGCTTCAATCACGTCTGGAAAAAGTGGGATTAAATGCATTAATTAGATTCAGACGATCTGACGATGAGTGTCGGCGTCTCTCAGCCAAAAACAATGACAGTATCATAAATGTGCTGCATGAGGGGCCATTTGTTTTCATACAGTCAGACTTCAGTCCGCGGTTATTTATTTTCACATCTGTATCCAGTGGACGCAGACTTGTGGTGTCTCATTTGTTTTGATTAGCAGTTGAAGGCTGTTGCAGTGTGTGTGTGTGTGTGTGTGTGTGTGTGTGTTGAGTTACCGTGCACACGTGACATTTGTGTCTGTTACGAAGGCAAACACCCTCCGCAGCCTCAGGAAAAAGGCCGAGTAACGCCGACCGTGTAAACACGATTGTTTTTAGAATCGGCCGGGTTTTATGAGGCCGGGTAATGAAAGCTAACACAGATGTTTGAACACGTTGTTAATTCTGTATACATTCCTGCAGATGATGTAATATCTCACAGGCTGGACGTGTTTGGAGGGCTGTTGTCTCGACAGTTTTTATGATATTCGAGTCTGTAGACAAAGAGTTGAATAAGGTCGATCCAATTTTATGGAGGTCAGAAGCTCAGCGGCACGGCAGATCACCTCAAAATCAAAAATACACAGTTTTCCTCTCACCTGCAGTTTTATTTATCCTTCTTGTTTGACAACGAGGACGATGATGATGTCCCCGTCCAGAAATCATGACCTGGTTAATCCACAGACCTTGTTGTGAGCGGTTTTTGCATCACTGCGCAAAAGGAAACGTCCCAAAAAACAAAAAAGACTCAGCAAATCCTCACATTCAAGATAGAAGATATTCGTCTGTAAAATGACTAATTGTTGAAGCTCCAGTTTGATGAAAGAATTAAATTTGGCTTCTACGGACACGTTTCATGTTTCATGTTTCATGTTTCATGTTTGGGCTCGTATCAGAGACGTTTGATGTCCGGGGGCTTATTTTTTTTCCCGCTCTGCCCTTTTTTGTTAATCCAACCTTGATGAAGTCACTCAGATGTACAGAGCCATAATGTGATTTTACACTCCAGCTCATTTCCAAAGCCTGTTTGGTAATGAAGAAAACCGCAGGGAGTCGAACACTCACAGAGAGAACAGGGAAGTTGCAGGACGTCACTCAGAGTTTTTTTGTTTTCCCTCCTCCAGGTGGTTCATTGGCGACTGGTCCGAGTGCGGGAAGACGTGTGATGGCGGGATGAGGACGAGGACGGTTCTGTGCATCAGGAAGATCGGACCTGCTGAGGAAGAGACGCTGGAGGACACCCACTGTCTGACTCACCGCCCAATCGAACAAGAGTCCTGCAACAACCAGTCCTGCCCGCCCAAGTGGGTCACCCTGGATTGGTCAGAGGTGAGGCGAGATCCTGAACGTGCCTCGGCTCATTGTGCCGCGGTGGAGAAGTTCCCCTGAACGCCTCTTCCTGTCTCTTTAGTGCACACCTAAATGTGGCCCCGGCTTCAAGCACCGCATCGCCCTGTGTAAGAGCAGCGACCTGACCAAGACCTTCCCGCCCGCCCACTGCCCGAGCCACAACAAACCTCCGGTCCGAATCCGCTGCAGTTTGGGACGCTGTCCTCCTCCACGCTGGATCCCCGGTGAATGGGGACAGGTAGGACCGCACCTCCTGCACATCACACCTGAGAAGCTTTCTGGAGCTTCATGTTAAAACAGAGTTGCAGCTGAACTAGCCGGAGATTTGAAATTTAAATAAAAACAACAGGAAGTGGCTCCATGCAGCTCGTCCAAGTCTCTGGAATCCCTGAGACACCGAAGTGATCTGCAAATACGTTTTCAACTGTTCCCGTTAACACTTTCAGCCGTTACAGTGAAGATGTCAGCTTAAAGAAAGATGCAAATAACATGTTCTCACATCAGTGGACGAAAAAACTTGACCCGACCTTCCATCAGCAGAGAGGTGAGGAGATCATGACTGGATTATTATTATCTTTAGAAAAAAAAAACGTCTCCGTTCAAATCTCTAGCTTGTGTTCCCACTTAAGACGGTGTTCGCTAAAGATACACCGAAGATCTTAATACTAAACCACAGGATCACGGGGCTTCCAGAGACTTGGACGATGGAGGAGACGATGAAGACCGAAGCTTCAGTATATTTGGCGAACTCTTCCTTTAACCCTCCTGAACGACAGTCTGCTGGTTAATCCTTTAAAAGGAAACAAACGGTGCACAGATAGATTCCATGTGTTGGTGAATGGTTAATATAATTTACACCTGGATGACACACATGCCGGACTGTGACGTGTGTGTGTGTGTGTGTGTGTGTGTGTGTGTGATCAGTGGCAGTAACATCCCCCCTGAATGTTTGAAGTTTATCTCTGCCTCGTCCAGGCCCCTCGATCACTTCCAGGAACACGATTTAGACGAAGAGCGAGGAGTAGCATTCTTGGGCTCACCCTGACATGACTTAGTGCGCTCAGCAGAGCTGTTGAACACTTTACAACACAGCTGACTCATGTTGCTGAGCGGGCGCCAGAAAACGTGCGTCAGAGCGGAGCTGTATCTACAAAAAGTACGGCTTGTTATTTTGTCGGATTTGTTAATAATTCAGCGTAAAGTGGAAGTTTAAACAGAGCGCTCTGGTGTTTAGAGGACGGCGTCTCGGGTCAGTCGTCGCTCCGGTGGAGGTGATGTCATGGCTTCGGCTCTGAGGTCAAAGGTCAAGAGTCAGGCAGTCTCGGTCGCAGCTCTCCCTCGGCTTCTCCTCGTAACGGCCACATGTGTGTTCACACGCGCGCAAACATCAGTAACACACATTTACAATTCAATCGGCGCCAATAACAGGCGTAAACACAGCCGACCTGACTGATAACCTCAGCGCGGCCATCAAAGAGCAACTCCTCGTCACGCCGAGCTGAGGTTAATACCTCGAAGAGCAACAGCTGGAGTCTTACACAGCACTTTCTCATGCGCTGCAGATGTCTGAGTGTGTGTGTGTGTGTGTGTGTGTGTGTGTGTGTGTGTGTGTGTGTGTGTGTGTGTGTGTGTGTGTGCGCAGCTCTCTCCCTCTCTGTGTTTTTTTTTTTTTTTTTTTGGCTGTAATTACAAGCTTCGCCCTCGCTGCTCCGGTCCCTCGCCGCCCTCGATGCGTCAGAAAGGCGAGATTGTTGCCAGCTACCGAGCTGCTGCTCTCCCAGGCCAAAAGGTCACCGGTTCAAATCCCACTTAAGTCGCACCATTGACGTACGCCATCTGTCATGGCCAGCAGCGGGTCCTAATAAAGGCGCTCTAATTGGGAAGGGATGACATGCGGGCGCGCTGATCTGAGGCGGCAGCCGAGGATCAGTGAAGGTGACAGAAAGCCTGGGAGCTCCGTCGTCAGCAGGGCGGGGGGGCGATCGCTGCAGGCTGGATTCACATCACACACTCATGGTGGCTGACAGGTGTGTGTTGTCTCACCGCACTGTGTGTTTTGCCAAAAGTGTGTTGGCAGTGATTGTTTTTGGACTCTTTCTTTCTTACTTTGTTTTTTTTTAGTGTTTTAAATTCTGCGAAGAAGTTTTTATGGTCGCCCACACAGAACTTTTTTCAGAACTTGAGTTTTTATAACAGCTGGCGCGTCGATAGAAGAAGAAACGCAGGTGAACATTAACAAGTGTTTCCTCCTTTTTGTTCCGTGATCGACGACGAGTCCATCGAACAGAGTCGCTTCTCACACGACGCGCTACAAGCATCTCTGTGTTGCTTTATTTAAGAGCCAACACTGTTAAATACTCAAATGATTGGATGTAAATAAATCCTGAATAAGACTGCAGTGCTGAGAATCATGATATGAACACTGTAAACATTCATAGTTATCAATAAATAAGTGGATAAACAGGTTTAAGAAATCAAATCAGTTTATTTTCAGTGACTTTTGACGTACAGGTGAAATATAAAAGACTCATGAGCCTCATAACTGCATCTGAAATGATTCTCCTGCATCTCTCAGCTTGTTGCTCAGCTCAGAAGAGTCTGACGAGAATCAGACACTTTTCTGTTTCCGTCTCTCTGCTGCACGAGAAAAACCTCGTGAGCGACAGTTGACCCGGTTCCTCCGAGTTAGGAAACAGAGTCACTGAGAGGCAGCCGGCTGAATCAGACTGAGGAGAAGGTGACTCTGTCTGCCCGCTGCCTCCGTGCCCTGATGATTGGTTGATTGGATCAAGTCGTGTGTGTGTGTGTGTGTGTGTGTGTGTGTGTGTGTGTGTGTGTGTGTGTGTGTGTGTGTGTGTGTGTGTGTGTGTGTGCAGGGATTACTCAGTGTGTGTGTGTGTCAGGGTCACACAGGGAAACACGGTCCTCAGTTCCTTGTTAAAGTCCAGCTGCTGTCTGAACTCTGGTGTTCTGTGTTGCAGTGTTCGGCCCAGTGCGGTCTGGGCCAGCAGATGAGGACGGTGCAGTGTCTGTCCTACACCGGGCAGCCGTCGAACGAGTGCGCAGAGTCCCTCCGGCCCACCACCATGCAGCAGTGCGAGAGCAAGTGCGACGCCACCCCCATCTCCAACGGCGACGGTAAGATGACACAACGCACGAGCGCACACGAGTCCGCCATCGCGTTCAGAGAGCGCAGCTTCCTCCCGATGCAGAGACAGATGGTTTTGTGCCGTACGTGAGCCGCTTTCACACCGAGCTCCAGTCGAAAAAGGTTATAAACTGTCTCCATCTTCATCCTCGCTGTTCTACTTTGACCTAAACACACTTGGATGACACACTCCTCCACACTTTGCCAGCTACATTAATCTTTCCAGCGAGGTTGGCTCCTGGTCAGGGCGAAACAGCTCAGCCCTCCATATACACTTACACATGATGGATGGCTATTCAGATGCATCGAGAAGGGCCCCTTTCGATTAGCCTGAATGGAAAACGTGAGCAGCGTTTACAGGCCGGCTAATGGGATTAGCTGTAGGCTAATTGTTCCTTTACGGACAGCAGTGAGGCAACGTCTCGTTTCATTTGGCTCTGCGGAGGCCGGGGCCAAAGCCTAATAAGGGAAGACACTCTGATCGTGATAAGGCATTTAGAGCGCTGCCTGTCCGGCATCCAGCAAGCAGAGTGTGTGTGTGTGTGTGTGTGTGTGTGTGTGTGTGTAGGGATGGCAGATAGCCCAGTTAGTGAACGAGGCCAGGATCTGTCTCTGCATCCAAGTATAGTTGCAGAGTTGGATTCTGTTGAGGGAGATGCACCAGCCGTCCTGCAGCAGGTTCGGCCCAGTCGGCGCCTCTCGCGTCGCACCGACACGCTGCAGTCGCACCACAGCGCGGCTGAAACCTACCGCACAAGTTTTCATTCTGTCTCGTGCACACGAGACAAAGTAATCCCTCAGATAATTAAAACTAGGGATGCACGATATCAAGCAGTACCAATAAATTATAATTTCCTGCCTCTTGCAACCAGTAACTTTTGCATCACGCCACTCGTGCTGCTTCTGTCCACAGCAGCCGCCAGAATCAACACAACAAAGTGAAAGTTCCTCTCAGCTGCTTTAACTGAATTCTTCTTCGCTCTTCTCTCTCTCTCGCCAGAATGCAAAGATGTAAACAAAGTGGCCTACTGCCCGCTGGTGCTGAAGTTCAAGTTCTGCAGCCGTGCGTACTTCAGACAGATGTGCTGCAAGACCTGCCAGGGCCACTGACCCGGGAGAGGAAGAGCGAGACGCAGCTGGCCAGAGAGAAAAAGATGATGGAGGGAGGCTGACACGGCACTGAAAAGGGAGAGAAGAAGAAGAAAAACAGGGCGGACTGACAAACAAACCTCCGGATCGGCGCCGGTGAGGAGAAGATTTCCCCACCAGTCGATCCTCCGACCCTCCATCGTGGTGGAACCCAAACCACTGCTCAGCCCGTAACGCTGACACAAACTTTATTATTATTGTTTTGTTTTTTTTTCTTTAATTTTTCACTTCTGTGAAGTGGAACTCGGAAGATTATTTGTTGGTGATGTTATTTTTATTATAATAATAATTATTAATATCATTGTTAGTCTTCCTTCGTTGTTTGTTGTTGTATGAATCCAAAGTGCTGGACACACATCGCTGGCAGAGGATGGACCCGGAGACGGACGGACGGACGGACGGACGGACGGAGGGGAGGATCCTCGCTCGGGGACGGCGTCGCGACTCCTCCCGTCGTTGGGACGACTGTGATGGTGCTATTGGCAGGCAGACATTTTTTTTTTGGCTTCGGTGCACTTTTCCGTGTAAATACTTTTGCCAAGTTACCGCTCAAATACGACAGAGAAACCCGATCAGTGTACTGTATATTTATTGTACGATTCCAAACAGAGCTGAGATTTTGTCCTCTGATCACGTTTGTGTCAGATAGTAGCCTACTGTCATGGAAGGGAATGTAATGTGATTGAATTCATATTCAACGTCTCTGTGCTGGAATGAGAATATTACATACTGTAACATACGTTAAACCCTTATATACTGTAAGGATTTGTATATTATATATGATGTTAATCCAGGACCAGAAAGTTACGGCGTGGTTAGAGGAGGATCTTTGAATCGCTTTTTCCTTTTCTCCCCCCCAGACGGGTGCCTTAGTTCCTAACAAATCAAAGACGACCCGGCGTCAGTCATCAGTCCAAACGTAGTATGAAGATATCGTCAGATGCCTGGGCCACTTTAAAACAAAAAAAAAAAATACACACTGTCACCAAACGGGCCTTTCAGGAAACATCCGGGGAGGAGCTCTCAGTTCAGCTTTTGAAGGATTCGTTTTGAAGGAGCATTTTCTACGAAGCAGCTTGTTCATCGGAATCACACTGCAGTCACTGTTTCTTTAAGCCGGATGATTATCTAATCAGACGTCGGTCATGTGTCTGTGTTTCAGCGCTGATCAGGAGTTAAAGGACTAGTTTGATCATTTTTTGGGAGATGCGTTTATCTGCCGTGATGCCGAGAATTAGGTAAAATGTTCGATACCACTTTCATGTCGTCAGAGAATGGAAGCAAAATCCCTCGAGATGGTTTCCCTCCTTATTACATCTCTTCTTCTTCTTCTTGAGGTTTATTAGCGGTACGAAAATAAAAAAGTTTGTTTCCCGTTCAAAGCACCACTGTTTCTTCATTTTTCACATTTTCTTGTTTTTGCAAATTTTGAATTCGCTTGATATTTTTCCCCCCAATTTAATTTCTAAATCCCACAAAACCAACATAAAGTGTTAAGAAGCGCTACTCAGAGTTGCTGCCAAGTCTTCATGCTAAGCTAAGCTAACGTCACGCGGCGTGAGAGTGGTATCCATCCTCGGTAAATAGACGCATTTCCCTGAACTATTCCTTTGAGCGCACACACATCGTTGCCAGACACACTCCTCCAGATAACGTTACCTCCACTCTTCCCTCTCAGCCAACTCGATGGTGCTTCTCCTTTTTTCTTTTTTTTTTATTTCCATGGAGTTCAGTGTTTACCTCCTCTTTCCCTCCCGCTCTGCTCCCCGAGGGGTTACAGCCTTCCCAGGCTTCTGGTGCTATCAAGTGGGTGCTTCCATTCAGACCCTCTCCTCCAGTGAGGCTGGATCCAAACAATATGAAATAATATCCTCGTCAGATGTCTCTGCTGGTAAATGCTGGTCATGTTATTGTTTTTTTTTGTTTTTGTTTTTTGTTTTTTTTGGTATGTATCTGTTTTATACCTCACACTGGGAAAATGTTCATTGTTATCCGTTTTGTATTGTTGTTTGTGCTACCAACAAAAAAAAAAAAAAGGAGAAAAAAAATGGACGCTCGCCCCAGTTGGAACCGATCCCTCGTGCCGGCGTCGGGGTCGTGAAAGGGAACGCCGAGGAGAAACCCGAGAGACGACGACAACGCAGGAGTGTGCAAGAATCTCATCGAAGCTGTTAACAACTAATTTGTTTTTTTGTTTTTTTTAATTTTGCTGCTGCTACTTTTTCTGTAGCCACCTTCAGTATGACATGTCGAGCAGATTTAAAAAAAAATTTTTTATCGGTTACCAAAACCTTGAATGAGGCAGTTGGAGAAGGACGATGGACTGAAACCAGGACTGACTCGTCTGCTGGGAGAGAGAGAGAAAGAGAGAGAGAGAACGGGAGCCTCCAGAAATAAAACGAGAAGTGAAATCAATCAAACTGGTACTCATTGCTGTGAACTCGGATGTTTGAATGTCACATTGCTTATACCTGTACCTAAAGTGCAAGAGAAATGAAAAAAAAAAAAAAAAAAAGCATCGTGATTATTTTGCTTATATTTTATATTCAGTATTAATGTTGGTACACTGTTACTAATTTTTTTTTTTTCAAATGTAAATTATATGCTAATTTATTGCGTTGTCTCACTTGTACATTTTTATTTTCACTGCATGCAAAAACTGAAATTTAGCATAGTGAAAAAAATGCAGTGATGCGGCCCTTCACCAGCCCTCTTTTTTTTTTTTTTTTTTTTTTTTTAAGAAGTAGATAAAATAAAAAGAGCAGCTTTTAAAGAGACTCTGTGTTGGTCGACTCATTTTCTTGTTGAGATAGGATCTTTATCGAGCAATCGGACGATGAAGACGTCCAGGAAGTGACAACGGAGAGCAGAGCTGCTGTCGCGTCAGTTAGCATGTTAGCACATCCGGCTTCCTCGTCTCAAAGTCTGGGAGGTTTTTAAAATTGTGTTTCAGTCAAATATGTGGAGTAAGGTTTGTGTTTCCCACATGCTGAAGACGTCTTGTTCTGCAACATGCAACTGACTTTACAACTTGTACATTGATCAGTTTATAGAAAACCTGGATAGTAATTGTGCAGTAAGACGCTCAGTGGTGGAGACGTTTCAGTCATGTGACCGTGATGTCGTCTGTTTGTAGCCTAACATTAGCTTCTTACTGCTACACAGTTAACTTAAGCCTGGAAGTATCATGAACTCAACAACCTACAGAAGTACGTCATGTCTACACTTCTCTGGTGACTGTAAAGATGGTGGACAGAACCAGTGTGACGTCACCAGCTGGAGTTGTTGGTACCAGACATCAGCAGCTGGGCAGAACCCGACTCCACCCAGAGCTCTAAAGTAAAGAGTCATGTCATCTCCGCCCCGTCCAGTTACAGTGAAAGGAAGAATTAGCTACAGAGACCAAAACCACGTTTTGTACCAGGCTGTTATCATGTTTATTTCTGCTGTATATTTTGGCTCTCAAGCGGCCGTGAGAGGAACTGCAGGTTCGGGTTGATCCCACGCTTGGATGGCGCCACATTCATCCCCATGGAAGTTTCTTGAAAGGCGCCAAAAAGGATTTTAGCCTCAGAAAGCGTGAGTCCGTCTCCAAGCTGGCCGACTTCCTGTTGGCTCAACACACGAGTGAGATTCAATAAATCGATCGTAATGTTATCGATGTCCAGGGATGGTTCACTTTGTTGGTTTGTTCCTGGAGCAAAAAACATTCCACTTCGTATGGATTAAACTAACGAGATTAAACTAAGTCAAGACGATAGAAGATACAACAACAAGAGCAGTTTTTTATAGAGACTGAGTGATTGTGGGTAAACTGTCGACACGATGATCCCTGTGAGAGGGAAAAAACCTGACGTGCACACGGAGGATCGAATGTGTCGCTGCCAGGCTGGATGCCCCGTTCTCACAGGCTCTCAGAGATATATACTCTTGTCCTTTCACTCAACTCTTGGAAAGCACCCACGGCATGAGAAAAGCTAATGGCATCACACCAGGATACTCGTTACCAGCGCTGAAGACATCCATTCATCCGCGGCCTCAGTTTAGGGTGACCGAATCGGAGAAGGAGGGTTTGTAAAAAAAAAAAAAAATTTAAAAAAGCTTTTGTCCTTATCGAACCTGACTCTGACACACCGGCTGCAGCATCATTGTCGTCGTCGTCGTCTCGCAGGCTCTGACATTATAAACGTCAGCCGTTCCACCATTCCGAGCTGACCCATCTCTGTTGCCATAGCTCTGGTATGGCACTCTCCTTCCTTCCTCTCATCCCGGCCTCGAGTGTCTGGATTCACTCTGTGGGAGCTGTGAGGTTTCCACTCTCCTTGGTAATTAATTCCAAATAAACAGTAACTAGCCCACTTGGCTGGGAAACGCTGCCGTCTCCTTCTAATCCTCAGTGTCCAATTACAGAAGGAGACAGATGGCCTGTTTGGTCTAATGTAACCAGTTTAGAATACCTGTACGTCTGGCCGGGCTTCTGTCTGCGGCGCTGGCCCGTCTGCAGGGGTCTGTGATTACATTAGTCCAAACCTGCAGAGCTGAGGGCGACCAGGAGAGGAAAAAGAGGAGGGTGATGGAGTTCAGGCCCGGAGGACCGGTCCCTGCAGACGACCCGACAGAACCGAGGAGGCGACTTCACCAGAACCATCAGGACGTGGCTGTGTTGAATGTGCAGATACAGAAAATGTTTCTGCTCAGGAGAACGATTCTGATCTGAATTTCTTTCTCTCCTGTGTTTATGACTTCAGAACTTCTGAGGATCATCTTTCTAAACTTCTTTTGTCAGGTTTTTCTGTGTGAAACCAAATGATTTATTTTTTCTTCAGGAGGTTTTTATTTCCATGTGTAAGACAAAAGGACAAAGGAAAATAAACTCAGTTTAAAAAAAATATATCACACAATTAAATTTTTTTTTTTCCAAATTTTTTATTTATTTATTTTGCTCAGATTTTAACATGGAAAACCAAAAATTCTCCTGAAAAAAATATTTATACAGTTTGTTTAATAAAACTTAAAAATTTTTCTCCTGGGAAAATGTTTTTACTTGGTTCCTCACATTTGAAAAAAATAACTTAAAAAATCCTTCAACCGACATCATCTTCCAGCTTTCGTGAAAAAATTTCCTTTTTTTTTTTTTTTTTTTAAAATTGTGGGGGGAAAAAATTCCTTTTTTGTGTGTGAAATAGAGGGAGAAAAAAATGGTATTTTGAGAAAATATTTTTTGCTCCAGTCAGAAAAATGTTTTGGCTCGACTCCACTCATGGAAAAAAATAATAAATTTTTCCTTTTTTTCTATTGATTTTCTGATCGAAATTTCTTTCTCTCCTATGTTTATGACTTCAGGATCATCTGTCTACATTTTTTTAAAGCTGCCTGAACATTTCTTTCACTCAGTTTCACACATTACATTCTATATATTTTTTCCTCCCGGGAATTTCACAGATGGAAAAAAAAAATGAGGAGCCTTTTTTTTCCACCAGTTCTTCAGTCATAAACACAGGAGAGAAACTATAGATCAGACTTAATGAATGGACTGTTCTTCCCCTCTGGACTTCTGTGAGACTCGGATGATTCCAGGTGTAAATGTGGCCTCCGCTGCACATTAACGCTCTGTCAGCACGTCAGAGGAGTGTTTAACTCTCGAGCTCCAGTATGTTGACTTTACTTGTCGAGGGGACGATGTTCGTCTCCCTGATGTGTCCCACATGTGTCCGAACAAAGTGACAAGATGATTCCTCGTCCATCAGGCTGCTTATAATAAGAGGTGTGGAGAGGACGGGGAGCAGATTCCTCCTCTTCTCTGGGATTCTGCACTTCAAATGGAAACTCCTGACAGTGAGGGAAGCCATCACTGCTGCTTATCAGCGTTTAAATAACTCTCACGAGCTGCACGACCGAACAAATGTGTGCACGGTACAGCAGCAAGCGTAGAGGATGCACAAAAACATGCACAACACAACACACTCTGGTTTTGCTTCAGCACGTTTGACTCGGAGCCTCCTGGTTGGTTGATCATCTGCCAGCAGACCCGAGGCTTTACCCTGTTCTGGGTCCTGAGGCTGTATCGCAGCTCTGGACCTAAAGGTGGAGGCTGCCGGTGTGTTTATCCTGCAGCTGAGAGGTGTGAGGATTAGCGTAGCCACAAACGACATAGCTCTCTGAGGGTTCCTCGTTCCTAATCAAAGCTGCTGTGGTCGCGCGGTGTCGTCGACGAGTGCTTGAAGCGTTTCCGACACTCTCCTGTTCGAACACAGTGCAGCGGGACAAACAGCTCCAGATGGTGTGGCTGGAGACGGTGCATGCACAGACCTGGGGGGGGGCTGACAGGCAGGAATGCTGGCCTGGGATGGGAAGGTCACGGCTCCAGCACCTGCTATCTACTGGGCTCTGTTTGGGCTCTGTGCTGTTAAGCCCTGCTACTCTTTCCCACAGCTGAGGCCCAGATTGAACCGGATGAGATCAAAGCCCGCGAAGGGCAGCGGCTGCAGAGGAGAAGGCAGCAGGCAGCTCCTCACATGCACCGCGAGGATGTGTGTTTCCCATTCACACCTTCAAAAGACGTGAAGAGAAACGCTTCAGCTGTTTTCTTTCAGTGTCCGGAGCTGCGCTGTCGTTGTCAGCTGTGAGCCGAACACACCACTGCGCACACAGATGCAAATTATCTGGTGCATTTTAACGGGATAATGTCTCTCAGGCCTCGTTCAGACTGCTGCTGGCCCAGATTAGCTTCTTGGCAAATCCAGATTGAGTTATGAAGTCTCGACAGTAAAGAGAAAACTCAGATTATAACGTACTGAGGCGGATCTCTTCAGTCTCTCTGACACAGATCCTGAGCTGTGATGGCCGAGTGGTTAAGGCGTTGGACTTGAAATCCAATGGGGTTTCCCCGCGCAGGTTCAAACCCTGCTCACAGCGACGTGCGTCTGAAGTGATACACAAACCATCTATAGGGCCAAAGTCTTGTTAACTGAAAGTCGCTGGTTCGATTCCCCTAGTCTGCATGTCAAAGTGTCCTTGGGCAAGATACTGAACCCCAAGCTGCTCAGCTCTGCTTGCATGGCAGCCAGCAGTGTGAATTACTTTAAGTCACTTTGGACAAAAGCGGTTACAGTAAATCCCAAATAACTGTACATATCAGGGTGTTGTAGAGTTTGTATTTCCTGGAAAAAAGGTGTTATCACCTCATCCTTCACTCTGAGGCGTGGACTAGTTTTGTGTCTACAAAATGCTAATTTAAACATGTGAATGTAAAAGAAAGTCTCCACAGGAGCTGAGTGTTTCTGGGATATCAATATCTGCAACAAGTCCAACCCCCGAGCTGACGGTTTTTATAGGAAACATGCAAAAAGCACAAATTAGTTTCATGGGAACTTTAAAGACCTGCGTTCAGAGATTGGTTCTGAGTGCCTGGTCGGCTCGTTTTTCTTGTGACAGGTGATATTGATTGATATTGATTGTGTCCCACAACGGATGACAGACAGGTAAAGATTGTTCTTCAGTTTAAATTCAGTATGTCAGTGAGTTCCTGAACAAGTGACCACAGATTCTGCTTTCTAGAAATAGACGACACTCAAGGTCGTGACCGAAGCTCTGAACTGATCCTCGGGCAAAGTCAGAGGCATTTTAACCAGTTCAGACAGGATCCAAACTCCTGACATTGGCCTTCAAAGACACCACCTAAAGGCACACAGCGACCTTCAGCTGTGTCGGAGTTCAGCAAGTGATGGATGCAGGTTCTGACCTACAACACAAAATCCTAGATTACCGGATCAAACTGCTGTTCGGACCGGACACAAGATCGTTCCATCCTCTTCTCCTGAAAGATAAAACTCACATCTTCAAGTCGCCATGTTGTCTAAGCATCAACACAAAGAGCCACGTGTGCTGATGCACTCCGTGACCCTCCGCAGTGTTGGTGGATCAACACCTTCCTCCCAAAATGCAAATGTGTTTTTTGAGTGCAGAGGTCGTGAATCTGGAGTCATTATTCCTGCTGCTGTCCGGTCCACAGCCGCGGGTGAAGAAGATGAAAGAGTCTCACAGCCAGCGAACAAGTGGCCAGCAAGCCGCCATTGGGTCCCGAAAACAAACAGAGTAAGGTCACGTTTGTTTGGTTGCAGGGTTTGTTTCCTAATCATGTTCGCTGAAGTGAGAATTCATCTTCACCTTTGGCTGTTTTCAGTCAATGACATTTCCCTCCTACATTACATATTTCTTTATCCTGCATATATTTTTTGATCAAGTGACAGTACAAAGTGACGTGGTTGGTTGGATGAATGGATGGATGGAGGAGTGGTTGGTTGGTTGGATGGATGGATGGATGGAGGAGTGGCTGGTTGGTTGGTTGGTTGGTTGGTTGGATGGTTGGTCGGATGTCATTCTCCCAAACAGCTGAAGTAGCTGGAGACTTCGGGGAGAGCTCTTTCAGCTGACCTACACTTGAAGAAGGACTCTCTCTCTGTTGGGTACAACCGCCTGATGAAACTCCAGTCAATTAATAAAATTACTTGCAAGCAGATCATTTTGTCTTTACAGCCACTTCTTCATTGTAATGAGAGCGCAGGGAGATCACGTTAAGGACGACTGACACACACTATGAAACAGGATGACTTCTTCCACCATTAAACATATTGTTTCCACAGTTACAAGCTACTAAAAAGAACAGATCTTAAAAAGGGGTCATGTGACAGCAGACCATCGCCGCCGCCGGACGTCCTCGGTGCGTCCCGGTATTAAACAGAGATTCACCTTCTCTCCGTCCGGAGTGAAGGACATGTGGGCTATGAAACGGAGACGGACGCAGCATCACAATGAAACCGAACAGAGTAATGATCGTGAGCCGCGTAGCTTTCCGTTCTGTGCCGGCGGCCCCATTATCATTTGTCCTCATTAGCTTCCTGTCATTTATTAGCCGGAGCAGAAGAGGCTAAATCACAACATAATTCATTCCTGATGGACTTCGTAATGTTCTTGAGAGAGAGGATGTCCTTAAGTAAGCTGTACATAGAGTACGAATACAAATGATGACGCCCACATACACACAATATTATTATTCAGGCAGAAGCCCTTGGCTTTACTCCATTGGCCTAAGTGATTGGCTATTGATTCTTTATACGCTTAATCCATTTACCTGCCGTCGTTCCTGCTGACTAGAGGACAGTATAGGAGCAAAGCCACGTCCCTTAAAGGTGACCCAGCTACCTGCAGACCCACAACACATACAGAACCACAAGGGTTAAAGTCTCAGTCGACTCCCTTTGGAGCCAGAACTTTATCACAGTCCAACATGACTGTGAACACAACGAGATCAAAACTAGAGGGTTAATAAGTAGCATACTGAGGGTGGATGGTTGGTTGGATGGATGGATGAACCGGTGGATGGTTGGATGGTTGTATTGTTGGTTCTTTGGTTGGTTGATTGGTTGGTTGGTTGGTTGTTTGGATGGTGGTTGGATGGATGGATGGATGGATGGATGAACAGGTGGATGGTTGGTTGGTTGGTTGGTTGTTCGGATGGATGGTTGATTGGATGGATGTTTGGATGGTGGATGGTTGTATTGTTGGTTGTTTGGTTGGTTGATTGGTTGGCTGTCTTGTTGATTGGTTGGTTGGTTGTTTGGATGGTGGTTGGATGGATGTATGAATGGATGAACAGGTGGATGGTTGGTTGGATGGTTGGTTGGATGGTGGATGGTTGTATTGTTGGTTCTTTGGTTGGTTGATTGGTTGGCTGTCTTGGTTGGTTGGTTGGTTGGTTGGTTGGTTGTTAGGAAGGTGGTTGGATGGATGGAGGGTTGAATGCATAGATGGATAAACGGGTGGATGATTGGTTGTTTGGACTGATGATTGGATGGATTGACAGTTGGATGGCTGTTGATTGGATTGGTTGGATAGTTGGATGGATCCAGTTCATAAATACTAATTAAAACATTGTTTTATTAATGCTGTGACTGGTTTGCATTAACGTATCACATTGTGGCTCCTTCTCTCTCCTCTTACCCTTAAAATCTGTCACAATAAGGAACAAATTCACTCAGAACTTACATGGAAATACTTCGTAAAGTCCAACCAGGAGGTCAGATAACGACTGCCTTCCATGTAACTCGATGCTAAACATCCTTTGAGTTTGAGGTGAAGTATTTCTGAGGTTTGCCTTCCTGAGCTGAACCTTGGTCTTAGTCGTAGTCCCGGGCTAAACGTATTGTTTACTCCAGTTTCCTTTGGTGTGTTCAGTTTCTGAGAAATAGCACTCATTCCTGATCGGTCCTGTCCAATAGCTGTGGTATTGGAAATGTCATGGACGGGCCTTGCTGCTCGGACCTCATGTTTGGCAGGATGTGGAGGAATGAATGTGTTATTGTTAACGTCCCGACACTCGGCATCACACAGCACCGCCCGGTTCTGTTCCTCTGACCGCCGACACACACACACACACCTCTGCACCCACATTCATCAGTCAGGGTGTGTTTGAGTCGTCTCAACAATGAATCGCAAACAAAAGAACATAATCATACAATAAACATATTTGAGAACATTGTTCATAGAGGGAACAAGGTCAGATCTGATCTCTGATATTAAGACTTTTATCCAATTAGTTTTAAAAGTCTCTGTGAGTTCAACTCTCAGAACCTCGTCTAAATATCCCTTCTGGTGAATTTCTCAGTTTAAATGAACTATGTAGCAGTAAGAAGCTAATGTTAGGCTACAAACAGACGACATCACGGTCACATGACTGAGCTTCATGTTTAAATGTAGGGAACTTCATGATGTATTTCATATTGCAGGTGAGACGACGGAACTTGAAGTTTGGGTATTAGGACCTTCATGGTGATGTCACGGTGGGTTTATATCTGGTTTTCATTTGGGTTTTGTCTTCTACCAATCCATCACTTTCCAAAGTAAGTGATGGATTTGTTGATTAATCGATTGAAAGAAATAAGTTGTCAACTATTGTGATAATCGATTGATTGTTCGAGTCATTTTTCAAGCAGAAACATCAGAGTTTTGCTGGTGTCGACACCTTAAATGTACAGATTTCCTGCTTTTCTATGAAATTGGTGACTGTTGGGTCTTTGAGCTGTTTGCAACCAGGGACTCTTTCAGTGTTCATGTGGACACGTGATGTGAAATCTGGACGGATCCTTCCAGACTGGACACCTGCAGCAGAGACAGACAATCTCTCTGCTCTGTCCTTGGACGTCTGCGAGTCACCAAACCATTAACCAGGAGAACCGGCTGAGCCCGTCCAAGCCGTCTTCTCTTTGATCCCACCAAATCATCACTATCCCTCCTGTGAGCTCCGTCCTCCTGTCCATCACAGCCCGGGGGAGGCAGGATTCGGGTTCAGGAGGTCAGAACATACCAGCTACAGACCCACTTAAACCTGCAGAGGTCAAATGAAATGTCCATATTTTACGCTGTTCTTCAACAAGAAGATGAGAGGAGAAAACAATCCCCGTCACAAAAGAAGCTTTGGCTGAATTTCTAAGCGATGAGGAGGATTATCTGGCTATATTTAGCTCTCACCCACAAGGGCACAGGGAGATAGTGGTTGTAGAATCGCTTGATAATGCTATTACCATTCCATCTCATCCCTGGCAGTCACATGACCGGCAGCAAAGAGTGGCATTTCCTGCTCCGAGCCGGGCACGGTGACACCGGGCAGCGTGGTGTTTTCTCCTGGTGGTGCTGGAGAGGAATTACACCATCCTGTCCGCCTCTCTGCTCCACCCCTTTAAACAGAAACTACTGATTTATGTGACAAGCAGTGTCCTCATAAAAAAAAAAAAAAAGCTTATTCATCTGAGCGATTCAGTGCATCTTCAAGAAAAGAAATATCCGACGATTCTTCTCAGTGTTTCTCTCAACCTGACCTGCACCCAGCAGCACATACAGCCACTTAGATCACCGGATCACCTGTTTTAGATTTGCGGCAGCTTCGGGCCGAGCCGGGCTCATAATGTAACATTAACTCTCCTTCCTGTTCCATATGAAAATTTAAGCATAATCCCAGAAGTGCAGTAAAAAAAAAAGTGTGTGCCGGCCAAACGCAGCTCCTGGTCACACACATGGCAGCAGCAGATCATTTACCACGAAACCACCACGGTGAGGTAAAGTCTTTGGTTTAAACAGTTCCTTTTTACAAGCTCTGACTGCTCCAGCCGTGACCTGAGCGCGACGCAGCGCCAGATATTACTGACAGAAATGCAGCAGGGCGGTGAGGCCATCACCGGCGTCTGCCTCAGAGGTAAAGGAGCAGTTCACCAACAAATTAAACCTCAGCCATCCTCTCCTCCCTCCTGATGATATAAAGTCAGGTGAAGTGTCGTAGGACACAGAACAGTTCTGGAGCTTCACAGTAAAAACAGAGTTGCAGCGTTCTGATAAACAACTGAAGCAGCTGAGACGTGATTTAAAAACGTAAATTAAAAAAACCCCAAAACAAACCGTAAAATGTCTCCAAACAGCTCGTCTGCAGTAAACAGCGTCACCAGAAGCTCCGACGTCCCAGACTGATTTGAAAAAATGTTATTTACAACCTTCAAATCTTCTGGCAAAAAAGTCATGGAAGACTGGACGCAGTGAGCACGAAGGCAAATCAAAAGCTCACTGATAAATACAAAATAGTTCCTTTCCTTTTACAGATTAAACAAACAGGATATTATGTGTATATTAGTATGTTATAAATTATAACTTCTGTTAAAGTGAAAGTCACCCACATGAAAAGTTCTTCATCTCATCAGACTTGAGATATTAATCTTCTCGTCTACCAGAGAATAAGAGAAAACGTTTCAGAGACGAGAGGATGAATCTGGTTATTTGTGAACCTCCTGTTGTCTGTAATTAGTTTAATGCCACGTTTATCTGAGCCGATGATTGGCCGCAGTATTAAGAGTATTTAGGGTTTTATGAAGGACGCGCAGGAAAACTCAATGCAGCAGATGTCTCGGCCATGAAAGCACAGCTGTGTCTGAGCTCACCGTCCGTTTACAGACCGTCGACTTCACTCCACTTTCTGCAAATTTCTTTTAGCCTCAACTCAACTTTTGATTATGACCTCAGAAATAAACATATGATAGTTTAAATCCACTCAAGGCACCAAAAAGAAAAAAAAAAACCAGAGCATTCTGAGTTTCTTAAGTTACTGCAGCGTTGTTGAATCTGAAGTAAAATCAGTCCAATCGATACAGACTGTTAACAAATGTTCTTTATTTCTCTACCGCTCACAGTTAAGCTGAACAGAAACAGACAGAAAGGCGTAGAAAAGCTAGCAACACTACACGTAATTAAATCATGACCTCACTCATTACCACGACCACGCCGAACCTGACGAGAGTCCAGGTGCAGCTGCTGGTCCATCACAGATTACAGGGATCTGAGCGCTCGGGTCAGCTTCCTCGCTCCAGATGTTTACGAGCCAGGAGCCGGTTCAAAGTCTGAGGTGGGTTTTGAAGTGGACAGGCAGGATGCGGTTTGACCAGTTCTTCAGGACCTGACCTCCGACCTCGCGACCTCACCTCTTGGCCTTCTTCTCCTTCAAGAGCTTCTTGCTCTCCTCTCTCCTCCGCTTGTTGACGGGGTTGCGCGGGTCGTAGATCTCGAAGGTGTCCTCGTCGTGCATGTTGGCATCCTTGACTTTTCTGCTTTGCTCATCAAACTGCAGAACGTGAGCCATCCTAAATCAGAAGGAGAGAGGCGCAGAGAGTTCAAAGAACAGCAGCTCAGGATCCACTAAATCACAGTCCTGCAGGACTTTTACTCTGAGACTCGTCTGCTTCTGCTGCGAGCAGTTTGATTTCAATACGACTATCAGAAAAAAATCTACATGAACATTTCTTTTATTCTGATTGTTTGGGCTGAAGTTCATCTATAGTTTCAAAAACAGATGAAAACAAAACCGGCAGATGAAGATGAACAAACCGAGATGAAAAAAACACAAAGAAAAAAAATAAAACACTGTAGCAGACTCAACAATCAACTGTCTCTGTGGTGCGTTCAGGAACAGCTGGGAACAAATCCTACTGATTCTACATTTAACTTTAATAGTCTTTGAATTGTATTAATATGACGTGAGCTTCAGTTAGCTTTGAGCACAAATGTCCTTCAGAGGGAGACTTTTTACTCTGAGACTCTGAGTCCATGTCAGAGCCTGAACTCTGTTACTGTACTGGAGGAAACAAGCTGGATCAGAACTTCTACTTTTACCAGAGTCTGTTTTCACGACAGCACCTGAACTTCTCCTGGAGGACAGACTGTGACGGCTGACATGATGCTGCTGAGCGTTTGTGATTCGACCAAAAGCTGCCAGCAGTGAAACCAACACAAGAAGAAGCTTCGATTTGCAATAAACTTCAAAATATGTCCAATACTGTTGTGACACTGGTGTTCACCTGTCTCAGTAAACAGAAGTGTTGCATGTTCAGTTTTAGGCTTCACATTCTTCAACACTCCTGGTCCCCCGAGATCAGACGCTCATGTGTCTTTCATTTCCCGCGTCAGTTTCTCTTCCCGCAAAGACAGATTGAAGAATGAGGACATTCCTCACAGGAGATATCAGCGTCTTCACAGGACGGGATCCATCTACGCTGTGTGAACGCAATCGGTAGAATCTAAACAACAGTAATACTAGCGGCCGCTGTGTTTTCAGCTGACGATGTCTGAGAGGAGAATCGAATATCTGAAAATGTTGGATGTTGAGATGTGGAGTCAGAGCGTCACAGTCGCTCCGTGTTTTGTGGATTGTGAAACTTCGTAGGAGATCAAATTAAAATGTGCTAAATTTTGTTTGTTTTCTAAATGATTTCTTGCTTTTTCCAGTCGACCGGTCTGAATCTAAACTTCAGTCGCCTCGTGCTCTCAAACGGCCTCCCGTCAGGTTCTCTGAAGCCTCCCTGATGATCAGCAGGTCTTTATTATCTGCTGGTGAAGAAATATTTACGTGACCTCGTGCTGTTTATGTCTGGGTGTGTGTGTGTGTGTGTGTGTGTGTGTGTGTGTGTGTGTGTGTGTGTGTGTGTATACATCGAGCTCACATGCAACCGGTGTGTGTTTCAAGCTACTCAATAAAGAAACTGTATATTCTCTGCTGTATATTTTAAAACATTTAGTGTTTGATGCCGTGTCTGCTGTGTGTAGCTTGTGGTATGTGTCTCTGGCGCGGTGTGTTCGTGTGTCTCGGTGTGTGTGTGTGTGTGTGTGTGTGTGTGTGTGTGCACTCTGCACTCTCTCCAGTGTTCATTTGAAATCGGCAGGAGTTGTGACAGCTCATCTAGAATGTCATGGCTAGACTCTGGCAGACCCTGAGGACTCCTGCAGTGCGAGCGGGCCGCCTCTGATAATTTGTCTAGCAGTCTTGGTGATGACAGCCCGCCGGCCGTACGGCCTCAGAGTCCTGCAGCTCCGGGACGCGATGTGGAAACCCGGCGTTCAGGGCTTATCAAAACCACTCTGTGCTGCCGTGATGCGAGGCTACAGAAGCCTTTCCTCAATTTATTTTTCTTGCTTTCTTTTTTTTTTTTTTTGTTGTTGTTGCAGAAGTCGGGGGTGGGAGCTGAGGAGCACAGGAGGAGAGAGCAGCTTTGCATTGAGAGTGTGTGTGTTGGAGGAGGAGGAGGAGGAGGAGGAGGAGGCAGAATTTGTAGACACAGACACAGATGGAATAGTTTACCTCCTCTGGCCCAGACTTGACTTCCAATGTCTGACCTGTTGTAACCCACATTCTGTTCGCAGCGCTCCCAGAGTGGCACAGACTTCCCACTGGTGTTTTTCTAGGACTGCTATGCTACCGCCGCTGTCCCTCCCTCCTCGCCATACCTGGCGGGGGCGGCACAGTGAGGTGTCTACAGGCCGGGAGAGGCTCCAACAGCCCGCCAAGGCCTCACACACAAACACACACAGACCGACACACAACACACACACACACTGCACTTCAAGGGGGCTTCTCGAGACTAATAGCAACTACAGATTTTGTTATTCTAAATCTCTCACACACAGACACTTTCTGCTCACATTCAAACACATGGTATTCATTTCAAACCTCCTCTGTGTAGTTAGGCTTTGAGATCTTTGGTGAAAAACAGAATATGAGAGGAAAACACAGCGTCAGGGCTGATTTCCTGATGGCCAATCTGGTGGCTGCGGGTTGAAATCCGAAAACTTGACACACAAACACACACACACACACACACACACACACACACATGCATGCATGCAACTTGAACTTTGACACACATTCATCAGAACCTGAAGCGAGCTTTGGATCTGACAACGGTCAGTTTAATCATTCGGGGAACGAAGAATGACTTTCTGTCTCCTACTTTTACAATAAATGGTTTCTCTTACCGTCCAGCGTTCACCACCAGGGTATCAATAGGAACAACACAGCGGAGGCTAATGAAAAAAGCCTTTTCGTGCCAACTTGTCATGCTTCAACTTCACCGTCCACAAAACACAGCGTTTGCCAAACTGCTTCTTGAAGTCTCCAGGAACACTCTGGACTCTGGTGCGCTCACATGCTGCTGCTGATGTTCGCTACCGTGAACGGTGTCAGCGAGCGAGCGAGCGCTTCAACGGCACCGAACTTCACTCTGTCTCAGTGTTACTTCTCTGTAATACAAGTGTGTCAGAAGATCCTGACAAAAATATACACAAGTATTCATCTGGGGAAGTTTCATGGTGATATCGATACGTTAAAAGACAGAAAAGACGGGACAGAATTTTACAATCCATCTTTAAAGATTCTATTCTCAGAATCCTTTTTCTCAACAGACAAACAAGCAAAAATCAGCAGCACTTACACACATTTTGGTGTCTGTAAATGTAAAGTAACAGAAACCCATTGCAGTTTTATTCCTCTCAATGTTCTGAAGCTTTTCATAGAAGAGTTTGTTTCATTCACAGCTGATTTGTAGAATATTCAATTCCTAAAAACACAGAAAAGGCTGTTGACTGTGTTTCTGAAACCTTTTACTCTTATATGTTAAAAAACTGAAACAGTGCATTTCTAATTAGATAATGCCTCATTTGCATAATCAAAACCCAACAGAATAGTTACTGTGCTGCAAAAACAACCTCAACCTAACCCTAGCCATGAATCTAAGTGACTGCACAGTCAGGATGGACTGAAGGGAGACACGGCAGATAGATTTAAACAATGTTTTGATGATGAGCACACAACTGAGGAAACACACACAAAAAATCCACGTATACGTCTCTGATGGTTTGAGGCTCACTGACCATCCTTTGTCGTCGTCGTCCTCCAGCTCCTCCACGTCCTCCTCCGGGGCCTCGGTGATGGCTGAAGACAACTTGGACTTGAATTGACTGAGGAGGGCCAGAGTCTACCAGGAGAACAGACACAGTTCAGATAGTATCCAGTACAAACTTTCTCCAGTCGGTCTCCTGATTGATTTGAACCACACATGCAGCTGTTTCACCTGAGCTTCTCTGGTCGAGCCCTTCTTCAGTTTTTGTTTCCGGAGCTCTTCGTACTTCTTCCGTCCCTCCAGATATTCAGCCACGGCCTCGTTGGACGGCTTTTTATCCTCTGCAGAGACAAGAAAGACGTCGCTACTGATCACAAGTTACTCCCGAAGTCAGTAAAAACTTCTTTAGCTCCTCAGGCAACATTTTAACCGAGTCTGAGACTGAACACACTCCGCTGAAAGATTCTGTCGTCGCAGAACAGATGACGACGAATTTATTAGCTGTTTTGACATTTCACAACATTTTATTTCAACATCCTGCGTCTCAAATCACACGACAGACTTCGTTAAAATAAACAAAAATAAAAAACAGAAAACCTAAACAAAGATAAATAATAACTAATACATTCAGGATTGTGGATTAAAATGGAGGTAAAAGTTACATCCTGAGCACAAGAAATCAAATCTTCTTCTTGAAAAACAACTGAATTGGGACATTGAGAAGTTCCCTGATGTTCTGAGTTGACAACATTCAGGTAGGGGAGGAAGAAATACGAGCGCTTCACATGCTTCCCGGCGATTTTGACGGATGAGGAGCTAAAAAATCGGGCAGAACACGATCAGAGAGAAAAGATAAAAGACGGTGAAGCTCGTCAAGCTGTGACAGTTTCTGCCGTACACGATCTGAGAACATGATAATAAGAGAGGTGAAGAGATGAGGCAGCGCAGGGCAGCGCCTCTCATCTCACACTGACAAGCTCTGCGTGAATCCATACAGAGATATAGTGAAGCCGAGCCCCAGCCTACTAACCCCTCGCTTCATCTTTCTTACAGATGGCCTTCCCTTCCGGCAGCGACCTTAGACCCAAACCTTACATAATGGATCACTCCCGGGCAAGAAAAGACCCTCAGAATCCTCGACAGGGACACGCGAGCATACCTGGACTTTCACACAACAATCTTCACGACAGGCGAAGGAAAATATTTTGGGTGATTCTTAGATGACAGAAGACAGAAGTTGATGAATTCTTGTGTCAGAGATTGATCACCGGGCCCTTCTTCTATCAGAGCAGAGCAGGAAAAACACCCAAAACTTGCCGTTTATTGTAGTTCAGACATTTTACCCAAATTAGAGAATATTTAAAGGAACAGTCTGTAGTTCTGGTGAACAAATGTTAATGAGAAGAGAAACTAAATAATCAAACTCTCTTTGGTTTCATGACTTGATAAACTGAATAAACAAACAATCTGACCGTAAAGGACAACATGGTTTAAACTGTTTTTTTACTTTGTTTATAAGTGGCGGACCCTGCCACCGTTCCCTGCCAGGTTACGGTTAGGCCAGTTTTCGCAGCGGTCAAACCGTGTGATTACATCGTCACATGATGCTTCCTCTGTAAGCCAACATGGTGAAAGAAGCGTCTGTGAAACAGTGGAGAAACTCTGTCGAGAGTTGTTTCAATGTCCAGTAACATGTGGAAAGTCTAGAAGATTAAAGATCTCGAGATTAAATCTTTTAATCCTGAGATCTTTAAGTTAGCTGGGCGCTAAACCAGCAGTTAGGGAACCTTATTTTCCTCTGACAGCAGCTTGTTTATGTAAAAAATACATATTTCTGGGTTTGTATTGTGACCTCATTCATATTTTAAATATCAAAATTCTGAGTTTGAATCACTTCTTCAAAACTACACAGTTCCTCTTTTAATTAGGTGGCTTCATTTTTATAAATAAACATAATATTTTTTGTAACGTGAGTAATTAACTGGGAAAGTTTCATGATGATATCGAAGACTTCACACTGGACACAGATTTTTGTCGGGAACAACTCACATGGAAGTTTAAAAAACTGGATTTCTGAGTTCTTCTTAACGCAGCACTCGAGAACCGAATATCGAGTCAAATATCGTAATATCGCGATGTCAGGATATTATTTCTAGGCTGCACATCTCAGCCTGAACTGGGTTTCATTTTATTTGCCTCTTACTTTTTTTTCTTGCTTTTTCTTGCTCTCACCTTTATCAGTTCATTCATTTCTCCCCTCTGACTCCTGAACTGCTGTAACAAGTGAATTTCTCCAGTGTGGGATCAATAAATTCTCCTCTTATCTCTTGAACAATTCATTGAAAGTGAAGATAACGATCCGGCGCAGCTCTGAGAGGAAAACACAAACGTCTAAACTGTAAACTCGACTCTCCGTGTGATCTGTGTGAGTCATGAAACAGAGAGAGTGAAGTCACAGCGCTGACGGCGACGCGGTGAAGAATTTCCACCTCTGCGGTGTGTGTGTGTGTGTATGTGTGTGTGTGTGTGTGTGTGTGCGTGTGACGTCACCGTGAACGAGAGGAGAGACAATCGGCGTGCTGACATCGTCGTCTCACACAGTTAACGTGCTTCTGTAAATCTCCGAGCGCAGACTGAGCTCACAGAGTGGCAGACGGTGAGCGCAGTCTGCTGGCTGCTGCTGCGCTGCCTTTCCACAACAAAATGTGATGTCACACACACACACACACACACACACACACACACACACACACACACACACACACACACACACACACACACACACACACACACACACACACACACACACACAAACACACGGCGAGACAGCATCACCTCGCCGGACAAACTGTGACAAATTCAGCTGCAGCAAATAAATGATGCAACAGAGAAAACAGTGAAGTCCAGCGCTCGTCTCGTCTCCGAGAGAGCTGCGTTTCTGTTTATACGTTTTTTTTTTTTTATTCGTGCAGCTGTTTATCACCAGCGAGTGACGTCTCTGAGGACCTGACTGTGAAAAGATAAACTGCTTACGAAGATCTACTAATATCCACTAATTTATAGACGGGGACAATAATAAAACTCAGGACACCAGAGAGTCTTAAAGAAAGACACGGCAGACCTGAACGAGCCAGAGTTTCATCCGTCTGCACAGATTCTGGCACAAAAAAAAAACCTCTCGAGGGCAAAATATATGAATTTAGATAATTAACACATAAAAACAACTTTGACAGGCCAGATTTTAAACATGCCATCTGTTATTCTGTTTGCATACGTATAAAGATTCGAAGCACTAACAAACGCAGGTTTTATTATAAATACAAAGTCCACTTGTGTACGTCTTAATAAAACAGTTTAGTGCTGCCGTGAAGAAATTACCGTCAGAGTTCAGCCCGAGTGTCTCCAAAATGAAGACGAGTCTTTTTAAACTCAGCCGCTCTCGCTGAAAAATATCCTTAAACGTACAAAAGCTCAGATATTAAAGGAGCAGCCGGACGTTGTGAGAAACAAAAAGAGGGGTTGTAGATTTCCGCTCGAATAATAAAGACAAAGGTTGTTCGTCAAGTTGAAATATAAAATGCAAGTGTTAGTTCTATCTCTTCCACAGACTGGAAGATATTTCACTTACATAACAGGCAGACGTCACTTTTTTTTTCTGTGTGTTGCGTTTATGAAACAGTTCACGTCAGGAGGAACGTAACGACGCTCCCGCAGGACGTCTATCGTTTAAGAGAACGGTGCAATTATTTCAGGCTGTGAATACTGAACAAACACAGCCCTGGAAATCCGAGTGCCACAGTCTCCCCACATGGAGCTCTGCTGTGCTGCTGCAGGGCCAGAAACCTCTTTGTCTTGATTTATGAGACCAACAAGTGATCTCCTTCCATCGCTCCCCCCGGTCACCTCTCCTGCTCTGCCTCCCTGCTGCAGCCTGTGACATGCTGGATGCTGACTGATGATGCCCCGGAGGTCCTCCCACATGAGGAACACACATCACCTTCTCCAGCTGTTGTCACTAACTACTATCTTTGAGTTTGATGGCCTTTCTAACTACATTCCTCCCCTCTTCCCTGTCACCTGGGCCCGGGAGGGCTACAAATCAAGCCGCTGATGTTGTAGCAACCGAGAAGGCTGTTGTGGACGACAAACGCCTTCTTCTATAGGATAAAAGGTTCCTCTCCTCTGTTAAACAATCCGCCGTTTCAAAGAAGAAGAAGAAGAAGCAGCATGGCGCCGAGCTGTGAGGCAACATCACTGCTGATCATCAATCAACTGGAATCACCGACTCGTGGTCGTCTTCCTCCACCAAGACGCAGTTTACATCCACGTCCGTCCAGACTCATATACAGTCATTCATGTAGCGGAGACGTGGAGGGATTGAAAGCACTCGCGTGTATAAATCCAGTGAATAATCTCCAGTGAGAAACACGCCGTCTTCACTTAGAGATTTTTTTTTTTTTTTATCACATGAAGCTCAAAAACAGCAGAACCGATCAGCTGGTGGTCGACTACAAGGCCTCAAATATGGACGCTGCTGCAAAGAAGCTGCAAATTCTACAACCTGGAATAACAGCAAGAAACGTGTTTTTGCAGAGCGTGATGATGACGTCACAGTGAGGTCGACCTTTGACCTTTTGGATATAACGTGTCATCATTCTATCCTGTTAGACATTTATTTATGTTGATTACCATATGAATTGAAAGAATTCAGTTGTATAAACTGAACACCACCTCTCCTCCTCATCCAAACTTCAAACTTCATCGAACACATCGCGCTCACCTTCGCTCCACCACAGTCTCCGTACGTGGTGATATTTTGGTCGCCACAGTAAAACAGAGTTCTGCTGAACAACCGAAGTATCCAGAGACTTTAAAACATGAGAAAACAAAAACATAATATGGCTCCCTGCAGCTTCTCCCATGTAATAAAAGGCTCCTGAGGTCCGAGACAAACTGATTGTGAAAGACGTTATTTCCACCCTCTCACGCTTTAAACTCAGCAGCTACAGTGAAGATTTGCGATTAATAATTGGTGTAAATAACGTCTTTTCAAACTCAAATATTTCAAATTGGGATCTTTTCAGTCCTCAGCTACTTCGGGGTGAGCAGCTTAATGTTCCTTTACAGCACAGATGCCCAAACTTCATCAGCAGTCGGGTCAAAACTTAAACTAAAAGTTAGTCCACGGGCCAGAAGTAAAGCACCTACTGTATCGTACTGTGAAATGTGAAATAGTTCTAGTTTCATGCCCACTGTGATCAGATTTTTCTCTTCTAGAGAACAAGTGGCCTAGTTTGAACCTCATGGTGGGCCAACTGAGGCAACGCCAACCATCAATCTTCAACGCAGAGAACAAAGATGAAGTTAATCAACTCGGTCAAAAAAAAAAAAAACTCTATTGACCAGAGGAAACAACATGCTAATCTTGATCGCAGGTAATTGGTGTTTCAAATATCACTCTGCTGCAACGTTTCTTCAAAGTCAACAGTTTGCATCAGGCACCAGTGTAACGAAACACCGAGAGCACACAGACATAACCTGTATAATATCTACGTGGGATAAAGACCGCTGCCACATCATTTTGGGCGGGTGTTGAATGGACAGTGGTTTCAGAATGGCTTTCTTATTTTTGGCTCCGGTGCGCGACGGTCATGCCAAGAGAGAGAAAACCAGACTACAGGAATAATTTATGTGATGAAAACTGAAGTGATGATACTTCAAAAAAAAAGGTAAAAACAGAAGTTTATTCCTCATCTCCAGCATTGTTAAGATTTGCTGATTTGCTTTGTTTTATGTGATAGTCAACACGGGATCTTTCGGGGTTTTGGACGGTTGGTCACACAGTTTGGAGATGAATCAATGTTATCTGCATTAAGCTGAAGCCTACGTTGCGTGCAGCCCCACTGACCAGTTTGAGAAGATTATGAGTGGAATGAGACCAGAGGTCGACCTCCACAAAGAGGTCAGAGCAGAACCAGGGGAATGATTTAAGCTTTAAAGGACGTGAGTGTCAGTGTGTGTGTGTGTGTGTGTGTGTGTGTGTGTGTGCTGCCTCTCCAGTGGGATGAGATAAAACGAGCCCTCACCACAGTGTTCCTCTGTGGCCGAGCTGAGCCTCAAGATTTACAGCATCTGAGCAGACATCCGTCTCCCCTGCAGTGGCCGTTGGCCCATGACATCTAAGAATTCCATCTAATGGAATTAACTTTTGCTTCCAACACAGAGATGTAATGAGGAACTCTTAAAAGAAACTCCTGCCTCTGGCTAAGCTGCCCGAGACGCACAAAACAAAAGGTCCCTGCCTGGCAGAGTTTAAATACCTTGTAAGATAATGGAGCAGCTTAGGCGAGCTGCCACTCGGTGTAACAAAGCAAGGCTGTTACTGACTCAACACTTGAGTTTATAACTGGATCTATTAAGAGAAGGCCCCTTTCTGCCTTTTATGTTTATAGAAACAGCTTAGCTCTATGCAGATATCTCTAAGAGCAACACATTAAATCAGACCCAACAGAATCTTAGTTAATCCTGGTATTAAAGTACAATGTCAGGATTGTATTTTTTGCTCTTTCACCCAAAATCTTGAACCAATCAGCTGCAAGTCAGGAGTGGGCTGAGTGTTTAAAACAGCAAAACCATCAGTGTTTGTGGAGACAAAAACAATGTTTGAGCAACAAAAGCCCATCGTGGTTTTTTCTTTAGTAAATTCTGGCTGGTGATAATCCCACGGTTGGGCCGGTCCCTGCAGAACCCCCCGCGAACTGTTTTGTTTTGTTGCACAAGAATATAAACACAACCTCGGGCTAACCTCTGCGCCGGAGCGGTTTTTTGGTAATTTCCACAAAATGTGTTTCAGCATTCAGCAAAAAAAAAAAAAAAAAAAAAAAAATCCAAAGATTGACGGCATTATGACAGACTGCAGTGCGGTGAGGACCCGAGGAGATCTTGGGGGGGCAGACTCGCCTCGGCCAGAGCTGCAAACTAACAAACACACAAAGGGTTTGATGTGTAACTGTGGCGGCCACTCAACAATTTGCACCCACGCAATTTTCTGTGAGCTTTAACACAAAAATGCAGACCCTTGGGGAGGAGGGAAAAAAAAAAAAAATAGACGTCTGCAACTAATTGACAAAATCAGAGGGTTGCCTTGTCTTAGTGTCCATTAGAAGAGAATGTAGCACGGACCACCCTCCACGAGACTTTGTTCACACTTAGGGCCGTGTGGTGAGAGAGTCCTGCGTCACACATCCTCTAAATGCACCTCGTTGTGGTCCATGGACAATAGATTATGTACCACCGATAAATTCACAGTATAATAACAGTAATACACATTCATCAGGGGAATGAAATATGCTCACATACCCTCCTTGACTTCATCCACAGCAGGTTTTAAACTCTCTTCTTTCCTTTGCTTTATGGCCTGTAGTTCCTTCTTCAGCTGCCGCGCCTCTTTCCGCAATTCATCACTGCGAGGGGAGAAACAAGGTTGAAGAATTTAAACTCAACATATATAACCGTTATAAAGGATTTCACCTGTAACAGACAGAGAACGATGGCAGAGCAACAGGTTCACAGACAAAAAGCCAGTCATGACGAATGTGTGGAGAAAAGTTTAAGCAGACGCTCGGCTCCGCTGGCTCCTGCTGCAGAATAAACATATACATCATCGACAAAAAAAATTAAATCATGCGCTGAACGTTCTCCACCAACAAACATCAATTGTTCTGAGACGTTAATCCGCTCAGAATGTAAAGCTCGCCGCTAATGGTGTGGGTATATAAGACAAACATTAAACACTCTGAAAAGGTCAGGATGAAGAATGTACATTAAAAGCTTTTGTTGCTCCGGTAAATTTGATGGAGACTTCATAAAGTAATTGTTCTCCCCTGGACGGCAGCAGGAGGAGAGTCGAGTCTGAGCAGACCCGGGTGAGGAAAATGTGAGTGTGGTCCATGTGAAGTGACTTTCATTTAATCGGTTTAGTTCTTATTTTAAGTCAAGACCAGCAAGTCCTAAATCAAGACCAGCTAGTTCTAACCAATCCCAAAGTCAAGACCTGAATCAAGTCCTTCGTAGAGACCAGCAAGTTTAAATCAGGTCCTAATTTAAGACGTCTTTCATCAAGACCACCAAGTCCTTCACAAAATTCAGTGCCTCTGATGTCGCAGGTGTTTCTGATCTCATCAGGTCTGAAGCCATCAGATTCATCATTTCAGTCTGAGTTGAGTTATATGATGAGGCTTATGTACGCAGTGAATATGAATTTTAAATCAGAGCACGACATCCTGGACGACAGCCACGTGACATTATTCCATGTTGTGTTCGGTAAACCACAGAAAACGTCCTGCGACAGATGAAATACACAACCGTCGAATGCTGCTTGTTGCCCGAGTAATGAAAAACTTTTATATTTCCTTCCTCAAGTGGCACAATATTAAGTGTTACAGGCACAACTCATGTCCAACAGCCCTTATAAAACCTTTAACTGGACGACAGCAGCAGGCCAAGACACATCTTTTCTTCCTCCACTCGAGGTAACGTCCTTTCTGGCAAGCGGCCCGAAGCCGAGCTCATGCTTGAAGTCCGATGCTGATTATTGTTCCCTTTCACATGATTGAGACTGCTGCCAGTTGCGGAGCAGATATGTTATGTTAGGAAATGATAATATTTTTGTACTGCCTGACAGCTCTGTTTTTGTCCCATTCTCTTGCGGAGCCACAAAGCACAGGTAAGCTGCACAGTCTGGGCCCCTGGCCTAGAAACATGTGAGGCATCTCCAGACCAAACAATGGCTGCCTTTGTTTCTTACATCTGCTTCTCCCGACTGACATTCATTTATATCCTTTTCTTCCCTTTTATCTGGAACTTGCATTCCCCTGTTTTAACTTTCCAACACTCGTGCTACCTTTGTTTAATTCTCTGACATCGTCTGCGGCAGAGCATCGAGGCATCAAACTGAGTGATATTTTAACTTTAAGTGCCTTGGCAGATATTAACGACCGCGGCTGACTTGATGTGACGCCTCTTCCTCGTTAGCTTCCCCGCTGCTCCTGAGGATACACATGAGGAATCAGTCAGACATACAGTTGTTAGTCGTTTTTTTTTTTTTTTTCCTGAAGAAAAAATGTTGCAGCTGAATCCAGACCAGGCTGCCAAGACCAGAGCTGGTTGGCAGAGTCGGACTTGGCCTGCGTGAGGAAGTCGCCTGCTCAGCTCTGTCTCGGAGCAATGACAACAAACCTCTTTTCTCAGACACACCATTTATAAACAGTACGGTAATGATCCTCAGATGTGTCCGACCAGAGGTGAGCAACATAATGTATCACTTCAGGGACTGTAGCTGCCAGTCACACTGTCACATAACAGGTGAACGCCTTCTAAATTTGGTAGAATTCACATAATTTTTTGGGCTAAAACACCTTGATGTAAGACTACTGACACATACTGACACACATCAAAGGTAAATATATGACGTTTAACTGAGGCTTAACATGTTTAATTACAACACTTATTAAAATAAAGTATGTAAAGTCAGAGATTGTCAATGTAGGAAGAGTCACTTTTTAGTCTTTAGTATGTCAACATGGCTCAGGGGTTGAGCCAGCACCCGTTATCAGAAGGTCGCTGGTTCAATTCCCCTGGTCTGCATGTTGAAGTGTCCTTGGGCAAGATACCAAACTCAAAACTGCTCCTGATGTGCTGGTCGGCACCATCAGTGTAAGACTGTATGTACAAATTACTGTAAGTCGCTTTGGACAAAAGAGTCTGATAAATGTCCTAAACTGTAGATGTCACATCGATACTGATACCAAAACTCTTTCTTCTTGAATATTGCTGGTATTTAGTGTAAGTGTGAGGTCACAATCAGTGAATCTGGATCCGTACGTGGCTCCATCACATCATTTCTGACAACACCAGCCCACAGTGTGTGTGTGTGTGTGTCTAAAACACTGGATCCTACACTTCCCATCATGCAACTTCTTGGTAAAGGTTTGTAGTTTCCAAAGCTCAGAGTCTCCAGGGTTGTTTTCTCAGACCTGAATAAACCACAGGCGATAATATACAACTGTTTTCACAGGCTTTATAGCGCACCTCATGACTAGTAAACTGATCTGTATGTGTAAAACTGCCCCTCTACGTCAGCTCTCTGCAGCAGGGCCAGAAACCTGCTGTCTGAATTACTGTCGCGTCCGTGGAAAATGCTGCAAAATTATGTAATGAGACAAAATTCATGCGAGCAAAGACAAAGACGAACTTTAGATATCGAACTGGATTACTGTGCACAAACTACCACAACTGTTTATCCTGATAGCTGATGACAGTTCCATCTGTCATCGGTGATCACCTTGTGTTTTTGTTGTTCAATGCATCATTTTGTCCAGTTGACTTTGGTGGGTTTCAGTAAAGTTAATCAAGTCAACAGAGTTTTCCCTTAAATCACAATGACCATTTCCTGATCCATAGCTTGTCGTCAGTCCAGAACAGAGTTTTTCTGCTTTAAAAATTAATCTTTATGTTTTATCAGCTCAAGATAAGTTGTGAAAGTTCCTCTTCATTCATTGTGAAAAATCAAACATGATGTTGGGAGTTAGACCCCTGAGTCTTTCACAAACCTGGAGAAAAACACGCTGATTCAAGATTCAAGATTCAAGATTCAAGAGTTTTTATTATCATTGGACATTCACATGTCAATCAATGAAATTTTCTTTGCAACCCCCGTGCATAAGGTAATAAAATAGTAAAAATATAGAAGAGCATCAAACATGATGCAAGACTCCTTCCTCCACAGCGTCCGGCCGCTTCTCCCGAGAGGTGAAGCTTCATGCATACATCCTACAGTGACAAACGCTCAGTGATCATTTTTACTGCCTGCCTTGACACGCCGCCATTCGGAAAACAAGAGACGTATCCAAGGCAACAGCCAAACAATCGGCTCCACAGCCGTGGTGCCAATAAAAGAGAAAGAGGCCAGAGAGGACAGGAAAAGCCCTGACAACACCTGTTAAGACACACCTTGGGGCTCAGCAAATTCCTCCCGAGACCCTGACATCACAACACTACAAATTATTTTGTTTCTGCACAGTCAGGAACAATGTGAGAACCAACTTTCTCTTACCAGTAAACATAAATCACAATTTGTCGGATTATACTCAGAGAATTTTTTTAAAGCTTTTGTTTGAAGCGGATAAATGATCAATATTTTAGATTTTAAGAAATCTTATAACGACAAACTGGCCAGTAATCATTTTAATAATAAGGAATAAACTTAGCAGGACTGTAATGAACTGTACTTTTAAGTATGAGGCAACACTTATACATTTACTAATATCTGTGATAAACTAATTTATGGCTCTAATTCAAGTATGTTCATCGTATTGATAATCAAGCGATTGTTGTGTATTTTTGAAGGAAGACTGCACATTATTTACTGCTGATCTCAGACAAATAACACAAGTTTGTTTGTTTTTTGTCAAATAATAACTCTATTAAATGCTACAATGGCATAAACACAAGTATAATATCCATTACGAATGTTCCTCAGACTGAAAGGGCTAACTGATGCTACGATGATAATACCTTGATTCTACCGAGGTGTGTAATAACACGATACTTGCTGGTACTGAGTTACCATATTGCATAAACTATTTGAATTTTGCAGGTACACAGGTAGACAGACAGGCAGCCTGTGTAATAATTTCAAACAGGGTGAAAGAAATGATCAGATGAGCTGATTAGAGCCTGCGTCAGCCACAGATACTGGATCTTTATCTTTTAGTTGTGATAGCGTTTGTTTTATTCGTTGCTGTTGGGATGTTGAGGAATTTTCTACAAATAACAACAACAACAACAACAACAAAAAAGCTTCTTAAATCACTCAGCAACCAGAGCTTTAAGTTTATCATCCAGAAGGAAACTCGGCTGGTCATTTAAAACAAACACATTAGTCATTAGCTGCCAGATAAACAGGCCGTAAAGTGCAACGCTGACACATAATGAATCCTTTCTGTGAATCCCGTCTCGTCTTAGCGGCCTGCGTCTGCCAGCTACTGTCACTCTTTCAGAAAAGTCAGAAACAGTGAAACCCAGAGAGCTGTGGATGATTAACTTTTCATAAAGAAAGCATATGAAGTGATTGGCAGGAGACCAAGAAGCTCTCTCATGATTCAGAACCTTGCATTTAATACTCCAGTGTCTGGCAGGAGTCTGAGGCTGACACAGGAATTCGACAACCTTAAAAATAGTACTGCGATGACTGTATGGTTCATCAAAAATTCAATCGTTTTCCAAAATGTACAAGCGGGCGTGCTTTGCCTTTTTTGGATTTCTCTGGATTCTCATTTTTCCAGCCGTCAAGAAATGTAATAACTGATAAAGTCAAACTGTTTAAAGTTAGAAAACAGCCGCAGCGTGATCGCAAGTGTATATTTAAAAGAAAAATGTAACACCCAAGTCTTATTTCGAATAAGTACACCACAGGGATGGCAGCAGCAGCAGCTTCTCCCTGCTACGGTGGACTCAAACCAGTCTAACGACTGAGCAAGTGATGTGGATGAATGTGCTAGAATAACAAGATGGCTGGGTGAACTCCCCTCAGGGGGCACTCCATGGCTTGGTCAAAAGCCAAGGAGAACTGTGAGCTGGAGTGGAGGAATCCAACCTCAACACAGGAATTTGCATGACTTTGCAGAGCGATCTGGACCAACACATTACCCACGCAGTGGACCAAGGTTCCTCTTTTAGAGCGGCTTATCTGCCTCGCAATTATCGACCCGATCCTCCGTCCTTCTGTTAGTGAGCCGTGATGGAAGAGAGTGTTTTCTGTTATCATTTACACCGCTCGCTTTTGGTTAAGAATTTTTGGATTCCTCCAGAAGGGTTTGGGAGAAAAAAAACACACAGCAAACGTGCACATTTCCAAATGTTGACGTTGATCACAGTCCAAGTTGTGTTCTGCTGCTTTTTTATTCATTTTCAAAAAAAAAGTCTTAACCCCCTCGTCCGAGACATGCATCGCTGTCTGGAACTGCTTCCAGCGAGCGAATGCCCCATATGGGGTAGACATGCTACAGTGGGCCAGAGATGTGTAGACCTGGCAGTTCCAAAACATACACAATCCCGCTGCCAAGAACTGGATTATCTCAAGCAGTTTTCTGCACAAAAGCAGCGCTGAATGCTTTCTTGATCTCTGCAACCTTTCCCTGCGAACGCGTTGGGTTATGACCGATGACAAGAGACAGGTGCAGCCAATTAATAGAGAGTGACGCACCGTCCGGGGGAACGGCCACTCGGGCAGGATAATTAGTGTCTGATGTCCCATTTAGGTTCCACTGTCCTCAAGGCGAGAGGGATTATTTCTCAAACTGCAACGCAGCAGAAAGACAAAATTCAGAAACAATAACATGAAAAACTGTAACGATCACTCACTTAAATCGACTGACAAAAGATTCATACACCGTATACCAAATAGTTTAAATGATTAAATGAGAAAATAATCAGCAGGCTTAAATATATATTGAATATAATCAGGACACAGAGCACAATCAGAGAGTGTTACAGGTCTTTCAAACCAACGTGGTCGCCCTAAAAAAAATAAATAATGGTTGATTGCATCCATACTTTCCGAGAAGGATCCCAACAACCAATGCGAGCTGACAGTGCTGCTAAACAACGGCAAACACTGCAACATTATAACGTTAGCTAGCACACTAATGTTGACAGAAACTTATAATCTCACCTCCAGCTTTCACTAAACACCTCACTAGGTCCAGACTTGTTTAACCTTCTGCTTTTACTATAGCAAGTTGTTTACGTCTGCTTCCCCATGAGATCAGGTGAACCACGAAGCCAGAGCGTTGAGGACACGCCCCCTGCAGCTGCACATAGCTGTTTGCCGCCAACTAAAAATGTGTTTATGTTTTCCAAACTGCACCAAATTCCTCAACAACAAACCTGCCGAGTGTGAAGTGGATCAGAGAAACGGTTCTCAAGATACACAAGTAACAGACAGACAGATTCCTCGCTTTAAAGTCAGTTTTTCAGATTTTTTTCCACACCGGATGATGAAACCGCAGATTAACCAATAATGAAAAATAATCCAGTAATTTAATGACATACTCTGAAGGTGACAGCACCTTGATTTTTAAAGCCTCTCTGTGTTCATAGTGTAACACAGCATATATAAGTCTAAGATAACAAGTGATATAAATAACAGGAAGTGCAGCGGTGTCATTATCTCGAGCCTGCACTAACTGAAAAGCGATTAGCAGAGACAGCAGAGGGAGCCAGGCCCTGCTGGCAGAGGCAGCTCACACTGTGTCCCACAGCCATATGGAAGCGTTTTGCTTCCCCAGTCATGCCCCGTCGGGTTTAACAAAAGTGGCGACTACCACATACACTGCTTTTGGGACTTCATTCAGTGGTGTCTTTTTATAAAGCAGCCCCCCTCCTTAAAGAGGCCTACTTCAGACACGGCAAAAACCAGACTTGATCAATAGCAACATAAAAGAAGTGTCAAACTGTGAGCACAAAAGCTTAACCAGCATTACCATCAAAACATCACAGCAAGTCAGGACAAACGCAGGATAAACAGGATCCGTTTTGATCGATCGTGACTCTTCTCTCGGTTCAGGTACAGTGCGCCATTATTTGGCAACTTGCTCATGAATGTGAACAAGTCCAAGCATTTTGCAATCATGGAATATTGCAGTGGAATATCATCTGGCAGCTGGAGAGCAGCGTAAGATACTTCTGACCTGATGTAAAAACTATTTTGGTTTCAGGGAGACTCCGAATTTCAAGGTTGTCTCAGCAGCCTTGACTTTGAGGAAAAAAAAAGAAAAAAAAGATACAATCAGCTTTTTAAATCCTCCCACAACCGAGGCCCGAGTGCACTGCGGAGACCGGAGTGTCACATATCACACACTGTACAGGGTGATTACAGGTTTTTAAAGATATAATACGAAACATTTCTGCATTAAAATGTCCAAGAATGAGAAGGAGTTGTGTTCTAACATTATCCCAAATGTTTCCAACAATGTTTGAACCAGAGAAATCAACTAAAGTCTAACTGACATAACTGACAACAAGCAGTGAGCAATATTGCCAATAAAATGTCATTTAAGAGAACTAAAAACAAAATAACTTTTAATATAGAACAATTATTCGAACACCCTTCGGTGGGAGACACTACAGAGGAATACTTGTTAACTATGTCAAGACAATTATCAAGATGAGACATGACGTTTATTTCAGCTGTTAACTTTAACTTTGATTTACACGTTTTGATGATATTATATAATTCTTGCTAATTAACCTACTATTCTCATTTTCAAGTTCATTATTGTTTTATCATGAAACAACTTTTTGTTTTCATGACAATTATCTCGTCTGCTCTCATTGGTCAGCTCGCCAAACTAGCTGCTGGGCATAAATCATGCAAATATGTGACATGGTGATGTAGTGTGATGTCACAAAGTGATGGAATTAAAGGCGGGACTACTGACGAGGCGTTTGAGGAGCAGTGTTTTCTGTGGGAGAGACGAGCTTCTGTTGGTTCGGACTTTAATCTTTTTAACTTTCAGGACCTTTTATATGCACGAGAACATTTATAACACAATGACAGAAAGGAAGAAACAAAAAAGCATAATGTGTCTCCTTTAAATGTCCGTGTGGATGAAACACCAGCATTTTTTCAAGAAGTGTATTCAAACTCTCAAGACTTCGTACTAACCCTGTGTTGATCTGAAAGAACAAACTAAAGTCCTGCATTAGTTAAAGTCAATGAGACAGAACTGAGAAAAGTGGCTGCTTTGACATCCTCTCTCCTTTTTTCCCAGGTGACTAGATACCAGTTGGTGTTCGTCCTCGCGCTCAGAGCAGCTCAAAGCTCAAAGCAAAGCAACAGTGGGAGAGCAGAGCTCACCCTGCAACAATGCCCCCTTTGTCCCGGACTAACACTGTACCTACCAGCCTGCGCTTTGATTCCCTGCCAAGACAAACCACTGTGTTGGGTTACAGTTCTTGTAGCAAAACAATCTGCGCTTGTGTTTAATATACTACAGTCTGCCTGCATTGGGCTGGCTGTCAGTCAGGGCACACACACACACACACACACACACACACACACACACACACATACACACACACACATACATACACACTGACTGGGGGCCCACACTCCTTATCCCATTAGCACTAATGAGAGAAGGGTATGTTGATTATGTGTGTTGAGGGCTACCTGTTAGGAGGATACGGAGTAGAGATAACTGTCTGACGTGAGAGAGAGAGATGAAAGATAAACGACTCTCTCCGATCTCCTCGGCTCGTTTTCACAATAATGTTGTCTCACGTTGGCTCGGACAGACGCACTGTTTGCTTCGACGGCGGCGCGGTAAGTAATTTGGTTTGAGAGCCAACATTCCTGTTTTCAAATAGCAGGTCCACTGATGTTGGTCCAGTGAGTTACAAACCGAGACGTGTGTGTGTGTGTTTTGCGTGGAGAAACAGAGCCGGAGGAGATGTTGATGACGAAGACGTGAAGAGCATGAAATCACGCTAGAGATTTCTAAAGTGCTGTTCATTGTTAGGTTGTTTTACTCCCAGGAACTATTTTAAAAGACCTTTAAGCCTTTCTTCAGCCAGACAGATACAATATCAAGGTGTAAATATTCCAATATTGATATATCGGCTGATATACTCACACGATATGTAACGGACGCTGGATATTTTACAGTTAAACTATCAACTTCACCATTAATTAGATGATGCTAAATTACATCAGTTGTACCAGACACACATACGCAGGTCACGCTCTCGTCCAAAGACCTGGACAGAAAATTAATATTCAGCTGTTTTCACACATCACTTTTGTGTCCAGCTATGTCACTGCAACGGCGGCTGTTTCTGAACGTTTCTTCATCCTTTGACTTTTATGCTTGTCTGCTAGTAAACAGAAAAATGTGCTATATTTGAGTGATGCACATGTTTTGAATTACAGGCTGAAATGACCGTCAGTCTGTACATCTGCGCATCAAACTGCTTCTGAGGTCGAACCGCGAGCTCGTCAGAGACAAAACTGCTGTGGAGAGACTCACTTCCTGCCGAGAGGCGGTAATTAAAACGCGTTAATGATTGTTCTTAGTGTGTCTGAGTCCTAACAGGGTCTGAATATGACATGAATCAAACTAATTTCTCCTAAATCTGTTTTTGTGGTTGTAATGTTTCCAGATTGACTCCGTGTGGAGCTGAAACAATTAACGGATCGACTGGTAACGATTTTGATGATTGATTAATCCTTCAAGTCATTTTTCAAGCGAGAAAACCAAACGTTTCCAGATTCAAGCTGCGTCATTACGACAGAGGACGGAACATTTTGGGATATTTCTGGATTGTTAGTGAAACAAAATACATTTGAGAAGACGATTTGATATGAATAAATAATTAAATAACTGCGCTTTAATCAACTGTTGTTGTCGGTTTGTTTGATCATTTCTGTCATATTTGAATTTAACGCGCTCTTTATTAACGTTTGTATTTGTTCAGGAAGCTAAACTTACCATTATTTATTGATGTGATTATTACTGTAACTAATGTTAATATACTCTTCATGCTGGTAATGCTCATTAAATTAAAACTGCTCCTCTCTCTGGGGATTTTAATACACTCTGCTCTGTCAGAAAAATAAAAGTTGAGGTCGAGTCTCATCAGACTTTAGTGGTTCGGCACTTCTTTGTATTCCTCAGTTCAACAGCTCCCCCATCAGGTCGATACGTCATATTACAAGAGAAACACCGACTTCATGATCCTGCTGAAGCTGCATGTGGCAAGAATCCAGCCGACTACTCATCAAACAAAGCTGCCGTCTGTCGGAGATGTCTCATGTTTAGAGAGCGTCTCAGATTGACGGTTGTGTTGGAATCATTCGGTCGTACCTGCGGCTCGACTTCTTTCCTCGCTCGTCTTCGTCGAGATCCGTCGTTTTCTCTGCTCCTTTGTCTTTCTGCAGCTTCTTACTGATGAGCTCTCTCATCTTCTCTCTCTTCTCTGGGTCGGGCTCTTCGTCTGTATCCACGTCGTCGTTATCGACATCACCCTCAACCTCATCGTCCGACTGGAAGAACCGAATAAAACATACAATCAGAGAAAAGTGAGTTTGATTCCGAATTCTGTTTTTCATTTTCACAGCACGTCTGACTCACCTCAGCTGTTTCTCCTGATGCCCCCTTCTTCTTTTTCCTTTTAAAAGTAGAATACTGGTTAATGTTGGACAGGGAGAAGGATCATGTTCAGAGGAGAACTGTTGAATTATTGTGTTGTTTTTATTAAACTCTACGTACTTATCAACTGCGGGGACGGAGCTCAGTCTGGGATCATCTTTCAGAAGGTCGTGGCTGCTTTTGCTTTTTCCCTTAAACGTCTAAAGAACAGAAATATTAAACTGTTTTTGTTTTATTCACATTTTGCAACATTTTCCATTTCAGTTTAATAGAGAATCATTTAAAGTCACCATTATTACAAATATCTTTAATTAACCAACACATATATTTACAAGTCCAAATATCAGGGACACAAACTTTCTACTCTAAACATTGTGAACATATGATCAGGTGGGAACTGAGGTCAAATAAAGACTTTTGTAGTCTTGTCTGACAGTGAACAGACGGAGACATCAGTACCTGGCTGACTTGATTCACCATCTCCTCTTCCTCCTCAGCTTCCTCTCCAAACGACAACAGACTGAAGTTCCTACAACAATCAGCACAGTGTTGTTATTAAATCATCAAACAATGACACTCACACTGAAAACACATTAAGCTGTGGAGCAATTAAAAATGAGTTCATCTCAGTAACCCAATGAGGCTGAAGATGACACTTAGCGAAAGTCAGGATGACCGAC
Organism: Sparidentex hasta; assembly: GCA_030272975.1. NCBI lineage: Eukaryota > Metazoa > Chordata > Actinopteri > Spariformes > Sparidae > Sparidentex > Sparidentex hasta. The sequence continues at coordinate 44,105 of JARJLU010017534.1, forward strand.
CCTGATGAAGCCATGAGTTGAAACTCATTTTATATTCTGCAACTGTTGACTTTTTTTCTTTTCCATGCACTTGGAATAAGGTGAAGTTGTGCCAGAAACCTCTGCTCTGCTTCTTGAATTAAAACTTTTTTAATGGGAATCATATGAAGAATCTTGGATGATTAGCGAAGCTGATTTAAAGAATCACAAGAAATATGTTGATGGATATTTGCAACAAAGTTTCCCCTCAGTTTTGGGGTCAGAATGCTTGTTATAGAACATGATGTTATAAAGTTTACATGGAACAATAGAGGACCAGCAAAAACCTTCCAGAGTTACAGTCAGAAAGATGAAGGAGACGTGTGAGGACTCACTTCGTGGCCTTCGACTGGGACTTCTTTCCCTCCTCTTTATCTTTTTCCTTTTTGGCTTTCTTTAGTTCACGAGGTATGATGTCATCGAAAGGAGAATGAAGCACCTGAAGGAGCCAAAAATGTTTGTTTCACATCACAAGTTGTAAAGCAAGTAATGAAAGTGGAAGAAGAAGGAGAAGAAAGTACCTCAGTTGTTCTGATCTTGTGGGCATTCAAAGGTCTTTCATCGTCGTCACATTCAACTTCTGCCAATCTGAGCATGTTGTAAACTGTGTCACCCGTCACCTGCGATGAGATTGTTGAAAAGAACAAAACACACACAGTCAGAAACACTTTGGGTTCATTGATGCAGGCTGACAACTCCACACTGCTCTCAGGTGCAGCGATGTTGAGTATCCGGGGGAGAGGAAACACCACAGTAAGTCGTCTCACCTCAAACAGACATTTAACAGACCTTTGTCATGCACACAGGACAGACTCAGACACAGTATATGTGTTGATGTATACATATAGAGAAAGAAAAATAGAAATAATTAAAATACATATATACACATATATGTGCATCATATGTCAATGCTCCTGTTTCTGTCTGTGAATGTGAGTTCATCCCAGTGAACTGACATCCTCCACCCTGAATCAAAAGAATCTCCAAGATAGTAAAGTCTCATGTCAGACAGCAGGTCCTGGTCCGGACAAACCTGAACACACAGAAGAAATATTTACCTTCCCGAATATGGTGTGTTTATTGTTGAGTTCATCTGCTCGTCCCAAAGTGAAGAAGAACTGACTGCCGTTATCGTGCGGCCCGGCGTTTGCCATGGCAACCAAACCTCTCCGATTGAAGCGCAGTCTGGAGTGAAACTCATCCTGACAGACACAGAAAGACGATGATCTCTTTATTCTTCCTGCTTAAAAATGTTGTTAGTTTTAACATTTAATATGCAGAATGATTAAATAAGAAGCACAGAAGGAGTCTGACCTTGAACGGCCGTCCGTAGACGGATTCTCCACCTGTTCCCGTCCCGGTGGGATCTCCTCCCTGAACAATGAACTCACGCACCACTCTGTGAAATATGGTGCCGTCATAGTAACCTAGCGGAGAGAGAAATGTTGGACAATAAGTTCATTGACTGCTGAACAACTTCCAAGGAGTTTCCTGGAAATAACTGCAAATTGGGAGTAATTACAAAGAAAACAGAGACGGTATTAAGTTGGTAGACATCCAACAATTTAACTGCAATTCATTGTTGGTGTTTCAGTTGGTGCGCAGCTGCTCATTTGTCTGCAGGCGAGCATTAAAGTCAACATTAGAGGATATTAAAGCGTCTAATAATTCATTGATTAATTAATACTGAATTTCAAATGTAGGATTTCTTTTAACAACATTATTTTCCCCATAATTAATACCAAATTACATGTTATTATATTACTAAAATTATCAGTTAATTCCAGGAAATTCATGGATCCGTAAAATAAAGAATTACTGACAATAAATGCCAAAAGTGAAGTAGCCAATGCTGGTTTGGGAAAAAGAAGAGAATCCATTAATTTCTTCCATATTACATTTTTATGTAATGAGATTAATGGATGGATAATCAAACCAGGGATGTGATCAGCTACAATCTTGGGCTTGTTCAGAGAATTATTAGGAAATAAAATACAAATGTGTTAGCTTGCCATCTCAAGTGTGTAACCAAAACTGTGGTGTAATGAAATAGAATATTTTAGCATTAAGTACTGATCCATATTTTACGACAAAGCGTTGTTTAAAAAAAATTAACGATGTCCCAACTGTTGCACCCTCACATCTATGTGACAAATACATATTTTAGTGTAAATGATAGAATATAATATAGAGGATAATTTGGTAATGCATTAATTCAAACTGCTAATAATAATGTCTGATAAGTAAAATTAAAGGGCAAAACCAGAAAACTTATGGTTGATTTAAATCAACATCTGTTATGATTATTTTCAGCATGTCGTGTTTCAAAGTGGTGATTAGAGGCAGACTTCCACATAAATCTCAACATGGATATATAAAATAGTTCTTCAACTAGGATCTTTTTTCACTGTTGATTATTTTCTCAAACAATCAATCCATTTGTTTGGTCTATAAAATGTCAGAATATGGTGAAAAATGTGCACAGAGGAGAAAGAAACCAGAAAATGTTCACAGTTAACAAGCTGGAATCAGATCATTTTTTAGTGTTTTCTTAAAAATTAATCAAAACCCATTTATTGATTATCAAAAACAGTAAGAGAATAATTTAACAGCTGACAGTTGGTGGATTTTGTTGCAGCTCTGGTACAACAGCTGAGGTTTGTGTTCATCAGGTCTTTACCTTCCATGCACAGCTGCACAAAGTTCCTGCATGCTTTTGGAGCCTCCTTGGACCACAACTCAATGTCAATGTCACCTGCTGAGGTCTTCAACAGCACCTGAGAAGAAAAGATCAGAAAGCAGAGCATTAAACTATAAATGAGAAACATATTTTCACATTTATCCAGAGAGGAGACCACAGTGTTCTCCAACCCAAACATTTGGTTTGACACAGTCAGCGTTAGCTACAGGACGTAAAATGACTGTCATCAGTGATTTTATTATAATTTCATCCTATTAACTCATTAACGTTATAAACTCTGAAAGCAGAGGAGAGTTATTTTAAAAAGGATGAAGTGGAAGTTAAAAATGCCGAAAGTCTCGCTCACCTTTCCATTTGTTGGCGGCTCCTGAATGTAAATGTTACTCATTCTGCCGTTTTGTTCGTTGCAGAAACAAAAATGTGTGTTTTAAACCGTCTGGGAATTAAAAACATTAATCAGTAGATAACGTGTGTTTAATCGTTTTTGCTTTACAACTGACAAAATCGTACTTTTGTATCTGCAGCCATCTTGGCAATACATGTGAGCGTGTTTACTTCCGAGCAGGTCGGGGGGTGGAGCCCGCAATAAAAACGTTCTTTATTTATGTATTTAACTCATTAGTAACATTTGACTGAACTCATTTGTTTGATTAGTACGTCATTTAATTTCATGATTATTAACCTGTAAACGTGCTGATGACAGAACAATACCAAGTGTTACTGTACACCCCCCTACTGTTGAGTTTTGGTTTGACCCAGGTGCTCCATGTCAACACACCCTCGGAAACAACGCAGTAATTCTGTTCCACTGCAGCTAACCCGGTTTAAATAGTGAAATTTGAATGGTAAAAATCGAATATAGACATCTCGATTAAACACAGTTTTTTCTGTTGTATCGAAGTTAATTCATGTTTGGGCCAGTAGACAAATATTTAAAGCGTTTGACATTGTTGCTCCTTTATTTGTGTTCATAACGGCTAAACAGCCCGTTTTTACTGCTTAACGTATAACCAGCCGGAAACAAACTCCTCAGAGCAACTGACGTTGCAAGTAATTTATTGATTTCATGAAAATCTGGCCGGATATTAAGGAGTTAGAGTTTAAACCAGGAGGAGAAAATTCAGAGGTGCAGGCGTTGAACGGAAGTACCGTAATCCAGAAAGGACCGCACGGAAGATCTGCAGCAATGGCGGAATCTGAAAACAATGTGGAACTCAAGCGAAAAGCGGACGATGATCAGGGTGAAGGTGGGGATGGAGAGGAGGATGAATGGGTCGGACCCATGCCAAGCGAAGCCTCAACGGTCAAGAAGAGGAAAGGTTCGTAACCCAGCAGAGAGAAACCGAGCCACGCTAGCGTTCTTCTGCAACTCCTGCTAATCAATGCTAACCATGCTAACCAAACTCCCGCTAACTGCTGGATGATCCTGTTTTTTTGTTGTTTTTTTTTTCTCAGTACTGGAATTTGAGCGAGTGTACCTGGACAACCTCCCCTCAGCTGCGATGTATGAGCGGAGCTACATGCACAGAGACGTCATCACACACATAGTTTGTTCCAAGTAAGTGATTTTTCAACATCCAGTCCGTGAAACAGCCTCTCTGCTAACACACACCAACAGGTTTGACAGTTATCCACCACCTTTGTTTTTAAAGATTCCGCCTCGTTCAGTCACAACACTCACATAAAGTGTCGACCTGCGCTGATCCAGAGTCAGCATCTTACTTTTGTCAAATCGATGTGTTAAAAGATCTCTATAAACTGGTCACATGTCGGCAGGCTGTGCTGTTGACAAGACCTTTAATCTGGATGTTATTAGATGATGATTGCTTTTATGTACCTGTGATGAGTAGAAATCATCAGTAGTGTTATCTGTGCTGGCCAGGAGCATCTCTAAAAACATGTCCTCCATGACATTGATGACAACATCACATCGTACTTAAGCGACTTGATGTGACTTTATTATTGTTCTTCTGAAAGTTAATGCTTATTTTATTTCAGGACCGACTTCATTATCACAGCCAGCCAAGACGGCCATGTGAAGTTTTGGAAGAAGAAGGAAGATCAGGGAATAGAGTTTGTCAAACACTTCCGAAGTCATCTAGGTATGCGTTGAATTTATTACCTGACATTTGTCATCTATCTAAGTGCAGTGTGTCATATACTCATTTATAACAAGTGCTGCTGCGATGAGTCCTGACAATGCTCCTGCGTTTCCTGCAGGTGTGATTGAGAGCATCGCAGTGAGCTGTGAAGGGGCTCTCTTCTGTTCCGTTGGTGACGATCAGGCCATGAAAGTGTTCGATGTTGTCAACTTTGACATGATCAATATGCTCAAGTTAGGGTGAGTCAAAATGACAAAGTAATCATTATGCTTGTGAGTTTCATGCACATTGGGAGCAGAAAATGTAACACGATGTTTTTCTCTCCTCTGTGCAGCTTTCATCCCGGTCAGTGTGAGTGGATCTACAACCCGAGGGACGCCATTTCCACGGTGGCCTGCTCGGAAAAATCCACCGGGAAGATCTTCGTCTATGACGGACGGGGAAGCAACCAGCCTCTTCATGTCTTTGACAAGATGCACTCCTCACCACTGACCCACATTAGCCTGAATCCAACATTTAGAGTCATTGTCTCTGCCGACAAAGCGGGAATGCTGGAATACTGGACTGGTCTCCCAAGTGAATTCAAGTTCCCCAAGAACGTGCACTGGGAATACAAAACGGACACAGATTTGTATGAATTTGCAAAACACAAAACCTATCCCACGAGTCTCACCTTTTCTTCTGACGGGAGGAAAATGGCCACCATTGCCTCTGACAGGAAAGTCAGAATCTTCCGCTTCCTGACAGGAAAACTGATGAGAGTGTTTGATGAGTCATTAACGGTAAGTTCTCACATCCTTCAGCCTGGAGTCGTGTTAATGATGGGGCTGATTCACATCCTCATGACAGCTGTTTTATATGTCAGATGTTCACAGAGCTGCAGCAGATGAGGCAGCAGCTGCCCGACATGGAGTTCGGGAGGCGGATGGCTGTAGAGAGAGAACTGGAGAAGGTGGACGGGATCCGACTGACAAATATCATCTTTGATGAGACCGGCCACTTCGTGCTCTACGGCACCATGCTGGGCATCAAGGTCATCAACGTGGAGACCAACAGGTACGTTCACGTGAAGGGAGACGGTACACAACTCTTCAGCTGTTCCCCTGTGGTATCACCAACGATGCTTATCACTGTTTCCCAGATACATGTTAAGAGCTCTGGGTGCAGGCAAAATGGATTGAAGTGTAAAATTGTTCATTTTCATCTACTAACAAAACTGTAGTTATACGAAGCTGGTTGGAAATCAGCCACGTTTTTTGGTTAATTAAAATGTTTTTCTCTACTTCACCACTAATTAAATGTGTCTGTCTTATTTCCAGATGTGTGCGGATCTTCGGGAAGCTGGAGAACATCCGTGTGGTGCAGCTGAGTCTGTTCCAGGGCATCGCAAAGGCCATGCAGGTGGCGCCCACTGTAGAGATGAAGGCCTCTGACAACCCTGCCTTAGACAACGTGGAGCCGGATCCCACCATCTTCTGCACCGCGTTCAAGAAGAACCGCTTCTACATGGTGAGATAACGCGACAGCCATATTAAAACACTACAGCTGAAGTTTCTGTCCTCCTGCTGTCTGTTTTAACACAGTTATTCTTTTTAACTTCAGTTCTCAAAGAGAGAACCAGAGGACACAAAGAGTGCCGACTCAGACAGAGACATCTTTAACGAGAAGCCCTCGAAGGAGGAAGTGATGGCCGCCACGCAGGCCGAGGGCCCCAAGAGAGTTTCCGACAGCGCCATCATCCACACCACCATGGGAGACATCCACATCAAGCTGTTCCCAGTAGAGTGAGTTTTACAGAACATCAAGTGTTTGTTCCAAAGTCTCATTCACACCGAACAACATATGACCAGTTCTTTTCTCCGTCGTCCTCAGATGCCCCAAAACTGTGGAGAACTTCTGTGTCCACAGCAGGAACGGCTACTACAACAATCATATATTCCACCGAGTGATCAAGGTGAGTTTTCTGTTCTGGTTTGTTAGACAGATTCAGCCAGTAATCACTCGTCTGACTCTGAGTCTACATCGTTCTGTGTGCAGGGCTTCATGATTCAGACAGGAGACCCCACAGGCACCGGCATGGGAGGAGAGAGTATCTGGGGTGGAGAGTTTGAGGACGAGTTCCACGCCACGCTGAGACACGACCGCCCGTACACGCTCAGCATGGCCAACGGAGGCCCCGGCACCAACGGCTCACAGTTCTTCGTCACTGTTGTTCCGACTGTAAGTGGCTTCAAACTTTGAGTTTTCAGGATTCTCCAGCTGCTCCACCAGATGCCAAATATTTACACAGGTCCTGTGACGTCTGAGAACAGCTGTGACTGACACAAGAGAAGCTTTCATAGATGAATCTCGCTGTGTGTGACTGATTCAAAGCCTGAAAACAGGCTTGTTGTTATTTGTGATATTAACTGTTTCATGTTTTGCCTTTTTCTCTGCGCAGCCTTGGCTCGACAACAAGCACACAGTGTTCGGAAGGTGCACGAAAGGCATGGAGGTCGTCCAGAGGATCTCCAACGTCAAAGTCAACCCCAAGACCGACAAACCGTACGAAGACATCAGCATCATCAACATCACCATAAAGTGATCCTCTGTCTTCACCGTGTCCTGTACAGTTTTTTTTTAACAGATGACTAATTAAAGAATGCTTTGAGTATGACTGGAGTGAGCAGGTGATCTGTTGATGTTAAACAGGAGAGATGGACCGAACTTTATCTGTACTCGTCTCCTCTGACATGTTGAGTTACAGAGGCAGGTTAGTCTGGGGTTGTTTTCAGCAGAACAGACGCTACTGAACGATCAAAGTGTCTCGCTGTTACAACTTTTCCCTTTGATATACAGTACAGCACAGAACTGAGTATTTATAGTTTAAAGTTCAGAAAAATTACAGATTCAAGATGAGAGAAAGAATGAGAGAAAAAGGCACAAGACTTCTGCTCCTGCAGCACCACGAGTTGATCGGCACCGTTCAAAGAAAAAGCTCCCAGTCAGACGAGTTAAGGTCAATATGTTTATTTTACAGCATCACATTATGAATAATTTACAAAAGCCATCATCAAGTCCACTGGTAACAAAGGTTCTGACGCGCGTTGTGCTTCTACGTTTCAAAAACAAAATGGAAATGTTCTCACAAATGATGTAGAAAGGCTGTTAACGTGCATTTTTTTATTTAGTTTTATTCTTTTATACATTAGATACGAGTAGTAAACATTACATAGCAATGAATTAAGATCAAATCAAATGAATAACAAGACAAGTGTCAGTGTTAGGTTTAATGCTTCACATCACATTATGACTGAATGCTGCTGATTAACAGTGGACCTGCACTCCGACAGACAAACTGGACTTGTGAGATGCTTAAATACCAAGATTTTCACCAGACGTGTTGTTTTGCACTGAGATTAATATTCAGTCTATTAAGAATACAGCAGATAGTTCATTTCGCTTCCAAAGTAAAACTGGTCGTGAGGCAGCAAACAAGTGCATTTCACACATTTTGCGATGCGAAGACGCTCCACAAAACGGAGGCAGAATCGGCGCGTGAAGACTCTGAATCCCCCCGAACGCCTCGTATCAAAGTAACGTCCGTGTTCCCGCTCATAAATAAGTTCAGTAAACAGTTTGTTCTGTAACAGAAAACACTACATTCAAACCAAAACCCGACCGGTGCACCATTTCAAGACCAGCTGTGGCATTAAATAGGCTCGTAGCACACTTAAAAAAAAACCGTAACACATAATTTAAAGACCCCATGAAACATCGACTGCTATTGCTTACATTAGATGTGAAGGCCAAGTGAGGAAACAGCCACAATCTGAACGTTTGACCGTCAGTCTGAAGCCACTGGAAGTTCAACCAGAGTGGACGTGTCTCACCTCTCTCACCTGTCGCTCAGCTGAAAGGTTCCTGAAGTCATTTCTCAGGATCAACTCGTGTGTCATCAACAAAAGATACGTAAATGATTCTACCGTTACAATACAGACTACTCTGCATTCAGTTAAGGTTACTGTCACACATAGTGGTGGTTATGATGGATAACGTGAGATAGAAGACTCGGTCCACTCTGGCAGGGAGAAGGAGCATTTAAAAAATGGATCAGACTGAAGTGAACTAGCTGTGGATGCTGGATAAACAGCTCGACTCTTGAAAAGAAAAAAACGTGAGAAAGTGACGTGTTAGACCGTGATGAGCTGCCTCAGAGGCTAGACCTTCCCTCCTGAGAGATCCGATCACAAGTGGACTGCTGAGAGGTCGCTGACATTAACCTGTGTTTGGATTACTGGGTCAAGTGGTTACAACGTTCTTTGTCTCAAAGAAAGAACTTCATGTATGACATTTGCCAAATTTACAAGAGACACCGATTCACAACAATTAGAAAGTTTCTCTGAACTCTACAACTCACAAAATTGCCCAATTTTTTAAGGGCAGTCTGGGAATTTTCTCTGCAGGAGACAGAGAAGTTTTTTCTAAATCTGACACATTTACTGTCAATTAAATGTTGTCTTCTATCACAACTTTAGCATAATTTATTTTGCCTGTTGTCGGCTTCTTCTTCTTGCTTCACAGAGGACGTCAGTCCTTCACATGTGGCCCAGACCACCTCTGAATGTGGTCTGAATGATCAGATCTCAAACGCACCCTTGATGATCTCACCAGTGATCACATCTCTCAGGACGGATGTTAACACCAGGTCTGAACATCGCCTCAGAATTAAAGCAGGATGGGAGCTGTAGTAGTCCTAACTCAGGTTTTGTGGCTGCAGACTTTCAGATGGAGGCTGTGAGCGAGGGCAGACTTTAAGGTTTAGGGAAAGTATTTACATCTTTGTTTTCTTTGCTCACAATGGTGTGCAAAGAAGGAAAGATGAGGAGGGGGCGGGCTTAAAGCCGCAGTCTCGTCGTAAAAGTTAGTGTTTTGGAAGTGGTGATGGAGGGAGAGTCAGACCGGGACAGGGATGTAGAGGGAGGTGACATCTAAGCGACGTCCAGGACGCCAGCAGCCACCAGCTGTCTGGAGAGCCAGTCCAGCCCCTCGTGGAGACCCATCCCGCTGCGGGCGTCGCAGCCCTGAATGTGCCAGCTCCTCCCACAGCACAGCTTGTGTAGACTCAGCAGCTCCGTCATCTCCTCCACAGACACGGCACCGGGAACATCCTGCAAACAGATTATCACCTCTGTGTGAGCTAAGATGAGGTCGTTCCAGGTGGTTTTCAGGTGTGCTGTTATTATTCTTCTTGTACCTGTTTGTTTGCAAAGATGAGCAGCAGGGCGTCTCTCAGCTCCTTCTCCGTCAGTAGTTTGGCCAGTTCACTGTGAGCCTCCATCAGTCTGTCCCTGTGGCAGCTGTCAATCACAAACACCACCGCTGTACACACACACACACACACACACACACACACACACACACACACACACACACACACACGAGAGTTAGAGGAGAGATGTGACGGTATAACTCAAACACGACACTGCAACATCGTCAAATTACAAAAAAAAAGTGAATGATACAACGTTCTAGAACATGTTGAACTTAAAGGGGCACTACGTAGTTTTAGGAGAGGAAATCTAAACTCATCTCACGCTGAACATTTGATGCTGTAACATCTGGACAGTATAAACAGACATTCCAGGTACACAGAGCTGGTCGATACCTTGAGTGTTGAGATAATAGTGTTTCCAGAGCGGTCTGAGTTTATGTTTTCCTCCCACATCCCAGATGGTGAATTTCAAGTTCTTATATTCGACTGTCTCCACGTTGAAACCTTTAAAAAAAAAAAAAAAAAGATTGAACATAATTGAACGGAACACAGAAGCGAGATGTGTGTCTGTGTGTGAGCTGATCACTCTGTAAATGTCGTACCGATGGTTGGGATGGGCTGCATGAACTCATCCTGCTTCAGTTTGAAGAGGATGGTGGTTTTTCCAGCTCCATCCAGCCCCAGAGTGACCACGCGGATCTCCATCTTAGGACCGATGTGGACCCGGTTGTCCTGAAATGAAAAAACAATTCAGCAAACCTGATTGCTCCATCAGTGACAGGTGCAGTCACAGCTGGATGTGAGGACAGGGTGTACCTTAGTGAAGGTGACGGGGATGCCGGCGTCCAGCTGAATGTGATCCGCCAGCTCTGTGAACTGGTGCTGCTGCTTCTGAAGCGTCTCCAGCAAACAGTTGATCTCCTGCTTTGCCAGCACGACTCTGCAGTCGTCCTGCAGCAGGAAAGAAACAACATGTAGTTTCTGTGTGTGTGTAGATACTAGAGGACCTTTCCTCTCTGTGTCTGTATCTGTCTCCTACCTGTTGGAGGGTTTTCTCACAGTGCAGGCAGGCAGTGGAGACCTGAGACAGCAGGATTGTCATGTCCTCCTGCTGCTGCCTCAGCCAGATCAGCCTCTCCCTGACGTGGGCGTCCACCACGCTCAGCGCCATCTCCTCCTGCCGGCACAGAGTCTCGTGAAGGTCTGCGAAGTAAGCCCGGACACAGGATCGTGCGCTCTCTGCTGTGCCGGGAACCTGACGAAGACACAGAGAATTATTGTTAAAGGAGATTAAACTTCAGGCATCATCTCCTCCCTGAGATCATCACTGGACCAACTGTTCCTGTACTGCCAGAACAAAAGCACCGTCGATCATGTTTCAGCTGAATTGACTCACATGTTCAGTGTGTGCCATGCCAACTCCGTCCTCTACGATCTGCTCTCCTCCTTCGATCTGCTGCACGATGCCCACCAGCTTCCTCGAGTACTCGGACACTTCGTCTGTGAAGCTGCGGATGCAGTGAGCCATGTCCAGGATGGATGCACGGATCTGATTGGCTTCAGTCTCAAGAACAGCGTGCTGGAGAGAGAGTCGGGGGATTCATGAGTGCATCTCTTTGGACAAGGATACTGCTAACTGTGACTAATGACACTACCTTATGTCCCTGGTGCTTGCCGTACTCCTTGCACACACAGCACATGAGCGGGCCGGACTGACACGGCTCCTCCAGGCAGACGAACTCGATGGCGTGGACCTGATGCTGCGGGCACAGGGTCTTCTCGTGAGGCTTGTCAGCCAGCGGCACCCGGCGGTGTTTGGCCAGCGTGCGGGTGGAGTGGGTGAGCTGGGAGCACTCGGCACACAGGTGGGTGGCACACACGGTGCAGTACATGGAGGCCGTGTGGCTCTCGTCCTCGTCACAGCGAATGATACACTGGTTGAAGAGGAGAGACGTGAATTAAAAAGGTGCAGCAGGAGTGAGCGGGACTTTACAAAAGAGTGAAATCACGAGCGTCTTACTTCTCCCATGCCTTTCAGGGCGTCCTCCGCCATCCCAGACTGGTTGGTTGCTCCATTCTGGAGTCGCTCCAACAGTTCCAACAGAGCAAAGTTCTTCTTCAGACCCCAAACTCCAGAGTCCCCTGAACACACGTGTTGAAAAATGAAGGTGAGAATCAATACAGAGTTCACAACATCCTGAAGGACTAAATAATTCTGGAGATGATGGAATCGAACACAACGTCACCAAAAAACTACAGCTTCAAAATACACACAGGTTGGATGAATCACCCTCTGATTAGGGCTGCAACTGTTGAAAAATATATCAAATATATTCTGGATTAATCAATTAGTTGTTTTGTCTATAAAATGTCAGAAAAAGGTGAAAAACATTGATCAGTATTTTCAAAAGACGAAAGAAAAACATGAAATATTCACATTTATAAAGCTGCAATCACAGGATAAATTGGACTGATAAACAGATCATCAAAATGGTTGATGATTGATTTACTGGTTGAAAACTAATCAGTTATACAATTGTAAACTGCAGCTCAATCTCTGACACAATCAAACCTCACCGCTGACTGGATTATTGAAATTTCATAATTCATTTGCTCCTAGATCATCATTATTTACTGTGTGTAAAATAAAAAAGATCAATTACATGAACTCAAAAACAAAAGATGCACAAGGTCAAATATCTTTGCTGGATTATTATCAACACTATATTATCATAATTATCATCAATTTCACTTTTCAGTGTCCCTGGATGACGTTGTCAGATTCTCTGCTGGTTTAACCTGACAGGATGACAAGTCGAGGCGAGATGCACCACAGATCTTCCACACGGTCTCGAGGCAGAGACGCATGTCACCTCACACACGTGTCAGACTGGAACAATCAGACTTTACCTTTAAAAATTAATTTGCTCTCTCTTCTGTGTCGTACTGTAACTGCTGCACAACAATCCCCCTCTTAACTTTTATTACATTAACAACAGTTTTTATACAATCCACCAAGATGACCCCATTTTAAAGTACAGCAGCGTAGAAATGCAGAACAAGCAGACAGGAGGATGAGGAGATGTTCCTGCTGTGGTGCTCTGACTCACCCAGCTCAGTGACCTGTCTGTCGAAGGGGCAGCGGACTGCTCGCCCGTGGAGGGGCAGCCGGGTCAGGCAGTCATGACACACCGTGTGACCACAGAGCAGGAGGCGAGGGACCTTGTCTCCTTGGAGGGAGAAGACGTCCTCACACACACCACACTCCAACACCTGGGGACGAACACAAAACCTGATGAACCTCAGAGACACACAGTCTGTCACAGTTTTTACAAAACTGGAGCTGATTGACAGTTTGTGTGATTTCATGCAGATGGATGCTCCACTGGGAGCCACAGAGATCACAGACAGACAATCACATTAAGAGTCCATGAATATCTCAGAGGGAGGTGCAGTCACCTTGACTCACAGTATTCAGGTGAGCTCTTGATCCTTAAACAAATGTATTATCACATCTATGTTAGGTTAGGTTAATAGAAGCAGGGTTTAACTTGAGCGCAGCTACTTTTAAAACCTGAGCTGAGCAGCAGAACAGGAGCTGCAGCCTCGCAGCTAGCGCAGCGACGACAACCCTCCAGCTGAGCTGTTAGCAGGCTGCAGACACAGATATCTGCCGTGTGTCTTTTCATAAACGTAGCTACGTTCATTATGAAATATGTAAGTGCGCAACAACCCTCCTCCGACACAACTTTCACACGCAGCTCCTCAGAATGGAGACGATCGTCTGGCATCCAGTGTCACCAACGCCAACGCAGCAGCAGCATTCGCCCCAAAACCAGCAGCCACGCAGGCTAGCTGCCGCCGACAGTCCGTGCACACGGGCCAGACAACATGGCCACTGCGAGCATGATGAATCTGAGCTGTGGATTTAAGTGACAATCTAACAACCTTCACCGTGTTTCCATGAGCTCCTCTCCCGTGGCGGATACAGGGCTCCATCGTCGCTACGGCGCCCTGCTTGTTTATTCCTGCTGCGGCAGCGGCCATTCTTGGACGTCAGCGCAGAGGACTGCGCAGGTGCGAGAGGACAATCCCACGCGTACTTCCGGTTTCGCTCTATGCGGCCTGTTAGCATACAGTACCGTTCTGTCGCCTTCTGTGGTTGTTTATTCGCCAAGAATACGATGAGCGGGTGACATCGCCGTGTCACGAACTGTTGTTTATTGATAAGATAATGACAGTGTGACATACATCCTCTGGCTCCCGCAGAGAGCCAGAAACACTGTGATGTCAACTTCCTGCTTCGAAGTGCGTGCGCAGCGCCACCAAGCAAGTTTGAACTAGAATGCCTTGAGAGAAACAGTATATCAATTCACTGCTAAAAGAAAAGAATGCAGCTCACTGCCGCTGCAGCTTATCTTGATCTGCAGCCTTTGTTAATTTTCTGTTTCCACGATTGTTATTATTAATACTTACATTATCAAAAATCACTGTATTTATAAAAACGACGTTGGCACTTTTTATTCCTACAGATGTTACATTTACATGTCAGAATTGTCCCTTCTTGTAAAGGACTTAAGTGTTCTTAGTCCAGTTAAGTTTATTGTTGATGAACACCCCCAGATATTCGTAGTGTTCAACGATGTCCACGTTGTGCCCCAGGATGTAAATTGGGGTCACTGGTGTCCAGGTTTTCCTCAGACCATGTCCACAGGTCCCCCCCATCTTCCTTGCCATTGTTTCAAGAATATTTGCGTCCAAACAGATCCATTGTAAATGACTCAACTCACTTTCGTTCATATTCCAGGCCTATAGGTGGCGCTTGAAAGAAAAGAATAGACGGAGCATGTGCATAAAGCTTGTGCATTGTATACAAACCGTCAGTAAAGGAGAAACTGAACACAACAAAAAGAAGACTAAAATGGCCTGTCCTTGTTGTTGTTTCGAGACCTTGTGGACTTAAGAGGTTGAAGGCTAGAGGTCAAGGGGTGGGATGATGGCGTCATCGATATGCAAAGTATGCAGATTTGCTGTCCACACGCGAATGCAATGGCAGCGTTTTCAAATTTTTCCACCCTGAGATCAGGTTTCAAATAAGTCCGTTTACAGGATCCATTTGGATGATTGGCCACAACGATGCAAAACCTGTGTGTTTACGCACAAAAGCATTTCCATGTGGATAGCCCCTCAGATCGACCACCAGCTCTTTGGTCTTTGTTGTGTTGAGCTGCAGGTGGTTCAGTTCACACCATGTGACAAGGTTGTCCACCACAGCCCTGTATTCAGCCTCCTCACCCTTGCTGATACATCCAGCAACAGCAGAGTCATCAGAAAACTTCTGAAGATGGCAAGACTCTGTCTGGTAGCTGAAGTCCATGGTGTAAAGGGTGAAGGGGAAAGGAGAGAGGACAATCCCTTGTGGGGGCCCAGTGTTGCTGACCACTGCATCTAACACACAGTGCCGCAAGCGCAAGTACCGTGGTCGGCCAGTGAGGTAATACACAATCCAAGACACAAGGGGGGGATCCACCAGCATCACTGTCAGCTTGTCACCCAGTAGAGGAAGGCCTGAGGGTATTGAAAGCACTGGAGAGGTCAAAGAACGTAGCCCTCACAGTGCTCCCCGGTTTGTCCAGGTGGGTGTAGACATGGTTCAGCAGAAAGATGATGGTATCCTCAACTCCAATCCGGGGCAGGTAAGTGAACTGGAGGGGATCCAGGTGCAGCCTGACCATAGGCCGGAGCTTCTCCAGGATGAGTCTCTCCAGGGTCTTCATAATATGTGATGTCAGTGCCACCAGTCGGTAGTCCCAGAAACCATTGGGCTGCAATGTTTTTGGCACTGGACCGAAGCAGTACGTCTACCATATCGCAGGGACCCTCTAGAGGCTCAGGCTCATGTTGAAGACTTGTTAAAGTGCTCCACAGAGCTGTTCGGTGAAGGCTCTGAGACGCCATGGGGTGACACCGTCAGGGCCTACAGCTTTACCGACGGGGAGTTTGCTCAGCTATCTTCTAACATGAAGCGGTGTAGGTCAAGGTGGGGGAGAGTTGGAGTCTCATAGGAGCCAGAGGAGGTGTGAGGAGTCGGGGATGGGTGTGAGGGGCTCACAAAGTTGGATGAGGTGCTATCAGGAGGAGGAGAGGGGGTCAGAAACAATGGTGAATGGAAACAGTCAACAAGAGAGCCAGCAGGGGCCGGGGCTGCAGTATGAAACCTATTGAAGAACAGATTTAACTCCCTGGCCGTAGCCACACTACCATCAGTTCCACCATCACTACCATAGGCGGAGATGATCCCAATGACTGTGGCGTTGTCCACGAACTTCAGGAGCTTGACAAACTGGTGACTGGAGGTGCAACTGTTGGTGTACAGGGACAAGAGCAGGGAGAAAGAACGCAGCCCTGGGGGGGATCCGATGCTGATGGTCTGGGATTCAGAGACAAGTTTCCCCAACTTCACGCGCTGCTTCCTGACAGGAAGTCTGTGATCCACCTGCAGGTGGAGTCACGCATGTGGAGCTTGGAGAGCTTGTCCTGAAGCTGAGCTGGCAGGATAGTGCTGAAGTCCACAAACAGGATCCTGGCATACGTTCCTGGGGAGTCCAGATGCTGGAGGTAGTGCAAGGCCATCTTAACTGCATCGTCTACAGACCTGTTGGCTCTGTAGGAGAACTGCAGACCAGGAGTGGTTTGGTTAAGGATTTGAGGTGGGACAGCGCAAGGCGCTCAAATGATTTCATGACCACAAAGGTCAGGACGACGGGCCTGTTGTCATTCAGTCCTCTGGTCGTTGGCTGTTTGGGGATGGGGATCATGGTGGAGACTTTGAAGCAGGCTGGCACATGACATGTCTCCATTGAGGTGTTAAAGATGTCCGTAAACACTGAGACAGCTGGTCAGCACAGTGCTTCAGGGTGGATGGAGAGACAGAGTCTGGTCAGGCTGCTTTGTGGGGGTTCTGTCCCTCTCCTGCAGGCAGAGAGTCGTCTCTGTGGTAGTGGAGGGGAGGGGGGGAACCAGAGGTATGAAGTGGAGAGGCCCAGGGTCCTGCTGAGCTGGGGGTGGGGGCGTTGGTGAGATGGGAGAGAGTGTCGCGGGGGACGGTGTCAGGACTGTCCTGTTGTCTCTCAAAGCAACAGTAAAACTCGTTCAATTCATTTGCAAGTCGCAGGTCGTTGATGGAGTAGGGGGGGCGGGCGGTTCAGGTTTATAATTTGTAATCTGTCTGAGCCACTTCCAGACAGAACCACAGTCGCTAGCTGAGAACGGGTGTTGGAGTTTCTGAGTACTATTGTTTCTTCTCTCACTGCCTTGCTAAAGCTGTACTTCAACTTCTTAAACCTGTCCCTGTCCCCACTACTGAACGCAACCTCCTTTTGCAACCTTAGCTGTCCGAGTTTGGCTGTGAACCCGGGTTTGTCATTGTTATAACTCACCCTGGTGCATGATGGGATACAGCAGTCTTCACAGAAACCGATGTATGACATCACAGCCTCTGTATACTCAACCAGACTGTTAGTGGCAGTCCTGAAAGCATCCCAGTCTGGTCAAACCACACCTGCAGATTCCCCACAGCTTCACTAGTCTTCTGCTTTGATGTCCTCACAACAGGTTTGCAGAGCTTTAGTTTCTGCCTGTATGACGGAATCAGGTGGACCATGACGTGGTCAAAGAGGCCCATCCCACGTGGGATGTAAACACCAAACAGATTGAATGAAACAAACAAACTCAGGGGGGAGTAGAAGGGGTTGCAGTTCATGAGGAATGTTTCCAGATGATGTGAACAGTGCTGTAGGATCACTGTCACATCATTTCACCAGTCAATGTTAGTGTAAAAACAGACACCTCCACCTTCAATTTTGCCGGAGAGCTCTGTGTTGCATGCGCTCTGAAGAGTTGGAAGCCTACCAGCTGCAGCACGGAGTCCGGTATCAACTGTTCATATAACTGTTCATAAAAAAGCAGGACACGAGGAGCGATAATAAGTGGAACACATGAGACCGATTCACTCGACTTTTTAATCATCACATTAATAAATATGGGCAAATCAGCATGAAGACAAACATATTTTTACATCTTCTCAAGGGAGAATTGTTCACATTCAGCGTCAGCTCATCATTTCTCCTATGTGTATTTATTTTCTGAGCATTCTTCAAGTAGCTCATTTAAAGATAACATTCTGCAATTGTGCATTAAACATTAGAACTGAACCACCTCCAACATTCACCTGTACGTTTCATCAAATGTCTCTTCAGAGCAGACTGATCCAAACATCTTTCCCCAGGTCTGGCAAGATTCCGACTTCTCACCTGTGTGAGTTCTCATGTGTTGTGTTAAGGAAGTACGAAATCTGAAATCTATCCCACATGTTTTGCAAGTAAAAGGCTTCTCACCTGTGTGGATTCTCATGTGAGCTGTTAAGGTACTGTTTTGTGTGAACGTCTTCCCACATTCTTTGCAAGTAAACGGCTTCTCACCTGTGTGGATTCTCATGTGCTGATTCAGTTCACTATGACACCTGAAAGCAGCAGTTAGTCGCTCGTTGACAAACTCTCTCAAACTCTCAACTGAACTCATTCTTCTTTAATTACTCGTTCAATAATGAGCTGCGCTGTGACTCAGTACCGTCTTCACTTCATTCATTACACACAGCCAGCTAATGCTGCTAGCTGCTACTGTTTACTTCTTCTTCTTCTTGATGTTTTATGGCGGTTGACAAACAACTTTTTGGCGCATTACCGCCACCTACTGGTCTGGAGTGTGAATAGGTACTTCAAACATTATATTAATGAATGAAATAAATAAAAGAGACCAAAAACAAAATAAAAATAAACAAAATTATATTCTTTCTATCAGATTTGTTCGCCTTAGATACTGAAACAAAACTGGATGACACTTCTCTTCAGAACTTCTTTGTAAAAGATCCCGTAAATCATAATTCAACTTAATTTCTTTGAGATTCAGTATCAGTTCCTTTCTCTCAGCGTTGTATTTTTGACAGTAAATCACAACATGCTCTGAAGTTTCTTCTTGCTGATAAAATTCACTTCTTCCTGAATTTCTTATTTCCTTTTGTTTGGTTTAATCTTGTATGACCAAAGTGTAACCTGGATATTACTGTTTCCTCTCTCCAGGTTCTCCCCGTGCTTCTCATCATGGCTACTTTTCTTTCAATTCTGTATAAGCACCTTCCTGTTCTCTCTTCTTCCCACTGCTTTTGCCACCTTTCTTCCAATTCATACTTGATTGTCGTTTTCATTTCCATCAGTATGATTCCTTTTTGTAGCTTCTTTTGCACATTTGTCAGATAATTCATTTCCTTTGATTCCAATATGTGCTGGTATCCATACAAGTATTAGATTTAGTCCCATCATTTGAATTCTATATAATGTTTGCTGCATCTCTATAAAAACATCTGATCTGTCGTCTGACTTGTTATTCTTCAAGCTGATAAATGAAGAACTGGAGTCAGAGGGTATTACAACTCTCAGAGGTCTCACCTCTACTGTTTACTTCCTCTGGGTGCTAGATTATTATTTCCATTTCTTACATTTTATTCAAAATCATTTAATTAACTATATTTAACATCATTTTCATACTCTTTTCACACTGTGTTTATACTATATTTGTGTACTGCTTGTATTAAGGTGTAGATATACTCTGCTTAATTCCACAAAGAAATGTGGGACTCTTTTCTAAACTGCTACTTTGAACTAACAGCTAACTTTTTGGTTTAATACATGGAAGCTACTGTAAAAACTACAAGTTTTTAACATATAACTGTTTATATAAAATCAGGACACGAGGAGCGATAATAAGTGGGACACATGGGAGCGATTCACTCAACTTTTTAATCATCATGTTAACAAATATGGCAAATCAGCATGAAGATAGACACAAACATATTTTGACATCTTCTCACAGGAAATTGTTCTCATTCAGCGTCAGCTCATCATTTCCCCTGTGTATATTGATCCTCTGAGGATTCTTCAAGTAGCTCATTTAAAGTTCTGCAATTATGCATGAAACACTAGAACTGAACCACCTCCAACATATTTCGGAAATACAAGGCTACACGCCTGTACGTGTCATCAAATGTCTTGTCAAAGCAGACTGAACTGACCATCTTTCCCCAGGTCTTGCAAGGTTACGACTTCTCACCTATATGAGTTCTCATGTGATGTGTAAAGGAAGTACGAAATCTGAAATCTATCCCACATGTTTTGCAAGAATAAGGCTTCTCACCTGTGTGGATTCTCATGTGAACTGTTAAGGATTTGTTTTGCGTGAAAGTCTTGCCACATTTTTTGCAAGTAAACGGCTTCTCACCTGTGTGGGTTTTCATGTGCTGATTCAATTCACTATGACACCTGAAATCTTTCCCACAGGTTTGGCAAGAATACGGTTTCTCACCTGTGTGGGTTCTCATGTGAAGGGTTAAGCTTGTACGATGGTTGAAAGCTTTCCCACAAGTCTTGCAAGTAAACGGCTTCTCACCTGTGTGGATTCTCATGTGTCGATTCAGTTCACTATGACACTTGAAATCTTTCCCACATGTTTGGCAAGAATACGGTTTCTCACCTGTGTGGGTTCTCATGTGAAGGCTTAAGCTTGTACGATGGTTGAAAGCTTTCCCACAAGTCTTGCAAGTAAACGGCTTCTCACCTGTGTGGATTCTCACGTGCTGATTTAAGTCACCATGACACTTGAAATCTTTCCCACATGTTTGACAAGAATACGGTTTCTCACCTGTGTGGATTCTCATATGAACTGTTAAGGTTGCACGGTGGCTGAAAGCTTTACCACAAGTCTTGCAAGTAAATGGCTTCTCACCTGTGTGGGTTCTCATATGTTGATTCATTTCGCCACAAGTCCTGAAAGTCTTCCCACATATTTGGCAAGAATACGGTTTCTCACCTGTGTGGATTCTCATGTGAGCTGTTAAGTTCCTGTTTAGTGTGAAATTCTTCCCACATGTTTTACAAGAATACGGTTTCTCATCTGTGTGAGTTTTCATGTGACCTTTTAAGGTGCTGTTTTGATTAAAATTCCTCCCACAGGTTTGGCAAGAGTAAGGTTTCTCACCTGTGTGGGTTCTCATGTGGCTTGCTCTGTGTGCATGTTGACTGAAAACTTTCCCACAAATTTCACAGGTAAAAGGCTTCTCACCTGTGTGGGTTCTCATATGCTGATTCATTTCGCCACAAGACCTGAAAGTCTTCCCACATATTTGGCAAGAATACGGTTTCTCACCTGTGTGGATTCTTAGGTGGACATTCAATTTGGACTTAAACTTAAAAGTTTTTCCACATGTGTCACAGATGAAAGACTTTTCACCTGGGTGAGTGTTATGTTGAATGTCTAATGAGGTAGAGCTTTTTGCATTATAGCTGTGACTTTTATTCCTGTGATGTCTTTCCTTTCCCCTCAGCTCTCCATCTCCAGCTGATCCTGAGTCTCCATGTTTTCCTCCTTTCTGGTCTCGGCTCTCAGCTACATGAGAGTTGTTAGAGAGGAGCTGGTGGTCACTTGTTGGTTCTGCTTCACTGTGGTCACTTTCCTCATGAGTTGGAGTCACCATGACGGTATCTGTCTCCACCTTCAGTACAAGCTGCTCTCCCTCCCGACTGGTGCAGAGTTCCTCCTGTTCCTCTTTAATCTCTGGAGGCTCTGGGTCCTCTTGGTCCAGACTGGAGTTCCTCTCCTGGTTACAGAGCTGCTGGTCAGCCAGAACCTCCTCCTCCTTACAGACATGTTGCTGTGGAAGCTCTGGAGGGACGGACAACAAAAGACAGAGAATTAATAATATCTCTGGTTTCCTCCAGGTTCTCTGGTTTCCCCACCGTCAAAAACATGTACATTAGGTTGATTCTCCAGTCCGTGTCCTTAACCGAGGCACTGGCTAACATCTGGAGTTGGCTCTCTGGCCTGACACACGCTGCCCACTGCTGCCTCAGGATGGGTTGAATGCAGAGTACCAACTTCACCTTGTTGTATATTGTATGATACGTGATCAAATAAATACTGAGAAAGTAAAAGCTGTCCTACAACGGGCTGTAACAAAAGCCATAGCCATTAAAACAAGTTGGAGTAAGAGGAAAACAGGGGTTTCACTTAGGAACCATCAATAAATTACTGTCTGAGTCAAAGAAAAACAATTACCAAATTAAATTTATTATTATTATTATTATATTATCACTGTTGTTTCAGCTTATGGGCCGAACAGCAGTGTAGAGTACCCGGCTTACTTGGAGTCCCTGGGAGGGGTACTGAAGAGTGCTCCAACCGGGGACTCTGTCGTTCTACTGGGGGACTTCAACGCTCACGTGGGCAGTGACAGTGTTACCTGGAGGGGTGTGATTGGGAGGAACGGCCTCCCCGATCTGAACCAGAGTGGTGTTTTGTTACTGGACTTCTGTGCCAGTCACAGTTTGTCCATAACGAACACCATGTTCAAGCATGAGGGTGTCTGGACAGACAGAAGCTGGACAGACCTGGCAGACCCAAACGTATTGTGAGGGTCTGCTGGGAATGTCTGGCAGAACCCTCTGTCAGGGAAGTCTTCAACTCCCATCTCCGGGAGAGCTTGGACCTGATCCCGAGGGAGGCTGGGGACATTGAGTCCGAATGGACCATGTTCTCCACTTCTATTGTTGACGCGGCTGTTCGGAGCTGTGGCCGTAAGGTCTCCAGTGCCTGTCGTGGCGGCAATCCCCGAACTCGGTGGTGGACTCCGGAAGTAAGCGATGCTGTCAAGCTGAAGAAGGAGTCCTATCGAGCCTGGTTGGCCCGGGGGACTCCTGAAGCAGCTGACGGGTAACCGGCAGGCCAGGTGAGCAGCAGCACGGGCAGTCGCAGAAGCAAAAACTCGGGTCTGTGAAAAAGTTCGGGGAGGCGATGGAGGAGGACTATCGGTCGGCCATGAGGAAATTCTGGCAAACCATCCGGCGCCTCAGGAGGGGGAAGCAGTCCTCCACCAACACTGTTTACAGTGGAGATGGGGAGCTGTTGACCTCGACTGGG
Organism: Sparidentex hasta; assembly: GCA_030272975.1. Taxonomy (NCBI): domain Eukaryota; kingdom Metazoa; phylum Chordata; class Actinopteri; order Spariformes; family Sparidae; genus Sparidentex; species Sparidentex hasta. The sequence continues at coordinate 67,206 of JARJLU010017534.1, forward strand.
GACATTGTCGGGCGGTGGAGGGAATACTTCGAGGATCTCCTCAATCCCACTGACATGTCTTCCATAGACAAAGCAGAGGCTGGGGACTCAGAGGTTGACTCATTCATCACCCAAGCCGAAGTCACTGAGGTAGTCGGGAAGCTCCTCAGTGGCAAAGCACCGGGGGTGGATGAGATCCGCCCTGAGTACCTCAAGTCTCTGGATGTTGTAGGGCTGTCTTGGTTGACACGTCTCTGCAACATTGCATGGCAGTCGGGGACAGTGCCTCTGGACTGGCAGACCAGGGTGGTGTTCCCCCTATTTAAAAAGAGGGACCGGAGGGTGTGTTCCAACTATCGGGGGATCACACTCCTCAGCCTCCCTGGGAAAGTCTATTCCAGGGTACTGGAGAGGAGAATCTGGCCGATAGTCGAACCTCGGATCCAGGAGGAACAATGCAGTTTTCGTCCGGGCTGCAGAACACTGAACTAGCTCCATACCCTCCGCAGGGTGCTCGAGGGTTCATGGGAGTTTGCCCAACCAGTCCACATGTGTTTTGTGGACTTGGAGAAAGCATTCAACCGTGTCCCTCGTGGCATTCTGTGGGAGGTGCTCCGGGAGTACAGGGTCGGAGGCCCTCTGTTAAGGGCCATACGGTCCCTGTACGACTGGAGCAGGAGCTTGGTTCGCATTGCCGGCAGTAAGTCAGACCTGTTCCCGGTGCATGTTGGACTCTGGCAGGGCTGCCCTTTGTCACCGGTTCTGTTCATTATTTTTATGGACAGAATTTCTAGGCGCAGCCACGGGCCGGAGGGGATCTGGTTCGGAAGCCACAGGACTTCATCTCTGCTTTTTCGCGGATGATGTGGTCTCGTTGGCTCCTTCTAGCCAGGACCTCCAGCATGTCCTGGGGCGGTTTGCAGCCGAGTGTGAAGCGACTGGGATGAGAATCAGCACCTCCAAGTCTGAGGCCATGGTTCTCGACCGGAAAAAGGTGGCTTGTCCCCTCCGTGTTGGGGGAGAGCTACTGCCTCAGGTGGAGGAGTTTAAGTATCTTGGGGTCTTGTTCACGAGTGAGGGAAGGGTGGAGCGTGAGATTGACAGGCGGATCGGTGCAGCGGCCGCAGTAATGTGGTCGTTGTACCGGTCTGTCGTGGTGAAGAGAGAGCTGAGTCGAAAGGCGAAGCTCTCGATTTACCAGTCAAGCTATGTTCCTACCCTCACCTATGGTCATGAACTTTGGGTCATGACCGAAAGAATAAGATCCCGGATACAAGCAGCTGAAATGAGTTTCCTCCGCAGGGTGGCGGGGCGCTCCCTTAGAGATAGGGTGAGGAGCTCTGTCACCCGGGAGGAGCTCAGAGTAGAGCCGCTGCTCCTCCACATCGAGAGGAGCCAGTTGAGGTGGCTCGGGCATCTATATCGGATGCCCCCGGGACGCCTTCCTCGGGAGGTGTTCCTGGCATGTCCCGCCAGGAGGAGACCCCGAGGAAGACCCAGGACACGCTGGAGAGACTATGTCACCCAGCTTGCCTGGGAACGAATTGGGATCCTCTCGGAAGAGCTGGAGGAAGTGATCGGGGAGAGGGGGGAGAAGTCTGGGTGTCCCTGCTCAGGCAGCTGCCCCCACAACCCGGTCGGATAAGCAGATGAGAATGGGTGGATGGACGGATAATCATTAATAGGACACACCTTGTTATATGGACTTTAGTGCTCCTCATATAATTTTTTACCAATGTTTTCAATGTAAAATTATTTTTTTTCCCCAATAGCTTCCATCTCATCTGATCCACTGACTCAAAATCGATGCCGAAATAACTTCCTAAGAGGTTGCATGAGACACACCTCTTTCTGTTGAGTTTTAGTGCTCCTCACATGTTTCAGAACGTTTTGTGTGTAAAATCATCATTTTCTGAGCGGAGTTTCGCCGCGGTCTTCTATAGAACGGAGCCCAGCCGTGCAGCGGACACTCACAACCTCCGGAGTCCCGGAGTGGAATGAACCAAAACGAGGGAAACACTCGTATGTTTGCTCCATGTAGTGAAACGTGGCTGCGATGCATATATCCCCCTCTGTGGCCACTCCAGAGCTCTGAACATTAGTCTTATTAAAATAAGAAACTTTTACTCACCTATCCTGTGTAACTTTACTTGGGGTTTCCAGCAGATATCCAGCATGACGCGCTGCCGATCGATCTCTTCCTCGTACTGGACGATAGTTGTTTTAAAAACTCTGAATATTTCTTCAGCAGCAGCAGTTAGTCGCTCGTTGACAAACTCTCTCAAACTCTCAACTGAACTCATTCTTCTTTAATTACTCGTTCAATAATGAGCTGCGCTGTGACTCAGTACCGTCTTCACTTCATTCATTACACACAGCCAGCTAATGTTGCTAGCTGCTACTGTTTACTTCCTCTGGGTGTCACGCTCCAAATCTCCGACAGGGAAGTGCGGAGGGTTTATGTTCCCTTCAGACTGAAGACATTTAATTCAGAACTTGTTTAAAACATATCTGACTACAGTTTTAAACTTAAAGAAATTATTAGGCCAACAAATGTTCTGCAGTTGCTAAGCAGACTCAAAAAATACTTTTTATTTTTTCCATTGCTTACATTATATAAAATCATTTAATTAACTATATTTAACACCATTTTCATACTCTTTTTACAGTGTGTTTACACTATATTTGTGTACTCCTTCTATTAAGGTGTAGATCTACTCTGCTTAATTCCACAAAGAAATGCGGGACTCTTTTCTAAACTGCTACTTTGAACTAACAGCTAACTTTTTGGTTACATACATGGAAGCTACTGTAAAAACTACAAGTATTTAACATATAACTGTTTATATAAAAGCAGGACACGAGGAGCGATAATAAGTGGGACCCATGAGACCAATTCACTCGACTTTTTAATCATCACGTTAACAAATATGGGGAAATCAGCATGAGGATAGACACAAACACATTTTGACATCTTCTGAAGGAGAAATTGTTTCTTACCTTTTTAATTATATTGTTAATTTTAGCTATTGGTTTTGTCTTTTGAAATATTTTGTTGCTTGGCTGCTGGGACAAACAAATTTCCCCGCCAGACATAAAAAGATTTCTGATTCTGATCAGACAAACTTTGCCCTGAAAAAATTATGGTTTCTCAGCTGTGGGTTCTCATATGAACTGTTAGGGCACTGGTTTGATTAAAAGTCAAGAATATGGCCTCTCACCCATGTGAACTCTCATGTGATCAGTTAATCGAGGACGACGCCCAAAACCCTTCCCACAAATTTCACAGGTAAATGGTTTCTCACCTGTGTGGACTCTCATGTGATAAGTTAATCGAGTACAACGCCTGAAAGCCATCCCACAGATTTCACAGGTAAAAGGTTTCTCACCTGTGTGGGTTCTCATGTGGATTGCTATGTGTGCACGTTGGCTGAATGTTTTCCCACATGTGTTGCAAGTAAACGGCTTCTCACCTGTGTGATTCTCATGTGCCTTTTCATACTATATGAATCACGTAATGTTTTCCCACATATTTTGCAAGTAAACAGTTTTTCACCTGTGTGGATTCTCATGTGATAAGTTAATAGAGCACGACTCCTGAAAGCCATCCCACAGATTTCACAGGTAAAAGGTTTCTCACCTGTGTGGGTCATCATGTGGGCTGCTATGCTTGCATGTTGGCTGAATGTTTTCCCACATATGTTGCAAGTAAACGGTTTCTCACCTGTGTGGATTCTCATGTGAACATATAAGGTACTGTTTAGCCTGAAAGTCTTCCCACACGTTTTGCAAGAATACGGTTTCTCACCTGTGTGGACTCTCATGTGAGCTGTTAAGTTACTGTTTAGCTTGAAAGTTTTCCCACATGTTTTGCAAGAATACGGTTTCTCACCTGTGTGGTTTCTTAGGTGTGAATTCAATAGGTACTTAAACTTAAAAGTTTTTCCACACGTGTCACATTTGAAAGACTTTTCACCTGGGTGAGTTTTGTGTTGAATGTCTGATGAGGTAGAGTTTTTATTGTTTCTGTGATGTCTTTTCTTTTTCTTCGGCTCTCCATCTCCATCTTTCTGGTCTCGGCTCTCAGCTACATGAGAGTTGTTAGAGAGGAGCTGGTGGTCACTTGTTGGTTCTGCTTCACTGTGGCCACTTTCATCATAAGCTGGAGTCACCATCACGGTATCCGTCTCCACCTTCACTACAAGCTGCTCTCCCTCCTGACTGGTGCAGAGTTCCTCCTGTTCCTCTTTAATCTCTGGAGGCTCTGGGTCCTCTTGGTCCAGACTGGAGTTCCTCTCCTGGTTATAGAGCTGCTGATCAGCCAGAACCTCCTCCTCCTTACAGACATGTTGCTGTGGGAGCTCTGGAGGGAAACACAACAAAAGACAGAATTAATAACATAAACCCACAGACGCGATATACAGTCAAGCCAAAATTATTCACACCACTGGCAAACTTTGACTTGAAGTTACTTTTATTCAACAGCAAGTTGTTTTTGTTTTGTTTTGTTTTGTTTTGTTTGTTTGTTTGTTTTTTTATTGGAAATGACACTGGCCATCACCCTGACCTTTAGCTCCCTCCATAGATTCTCAGTTGGGTTC